>JAODUH010000006.1:40598-52515 GCA_027564835.1 Typhlichthys subterraneus
TTGTTCCTTTAGCTAGCAGACACTGGTGCTTGTTCCTTTAGCTAACAGACTCACACTGGTGCTTGTTCCTTTAGCTAGCAGACACTGGTGCTTGTTCCTTTAGCTAACAGACCACGCCGGTGCTTGTTCCTTTAGCTAACAGACCACGCTGGTGCTTGTTCCTTTAGCTAGCAGACACTGGTGCTTGTTCTTTTAGCTAACAGACACTGGTGCTTGTTTCTTTAGCTAGCAGACCCACACTGGTGCTTGTTCCTTTAGCTAGCAGACCCAAACTGGTGCTTGTTCCTTTAGCTAACAGACACTGGTGGTTGTTCCTTTAGCCTTGTGGCACAGCTTGCTCTAACTCTAGATGTCAGCACCAGAATATGACTATAGAAGATTGTTAAATTATCACTTCCCTATTATATATTTTATTACATTATATTATATTATATTTGCACATTTCAGTCACAGAAGGCTTCTTAAAGATATACAGTAGTCAGCTATTATCAGCACATTTAAGCTAAGACACTTCAAATTCACCAAATATCTTTCCCGCGAGTGGCAAACACCGCTCACAACAATGTATGAGGCAAAGTTTCTGAGGGAGTTTGTTTTGATTTGAGATTTAATTTAGAAAGCGTTCTCGAGAATGACTAACCGTGTCTTTAACAGTCTGTCACATTGACAAAATTGCCACTCACAGGTGATACTGTCTTATACAGCAAAGTAGCCTACATGCAGCATATAATAGAACCTGGCAAAGCTCTCATACAGGGAAGCCCAAAAGGTCATTGAGTTATAACCCATGACAGACTGTGTCTGCTTTAAGAAAAAGAACAGCCTTATTTATTGGAAGGATTCCATTGCAGATATGCAAGAAGGCAAAATGGTATGTACTGTATGCACACACACACACACGCACACACACACACATGCACGCATGCACACACACACACACACCTCGCCTCAGAAGCATTGTGCCAGCCACAGCGTGGCCTCCATGGTCACCCGCTCTCTATTTTTATTTTTTAAATCAGTGCGAGCGAAAAAGGAGCAACCCGAGTTACAGGAGCGCAGTTTGGCTCTTCACCTCCATCTGTTCTGTTGTGTTCCATCTCCCTCTTTCTGATGAGCTGGGTCTTCATCCCCCCCCTTCCCCCTCCCTTATAAAATCCCATTAGCTCTTAATGAAGTCGGGCTCCTAGCCTCTCGGCCGCACCTCATTTAGCACGATTGTCTGGCGGCCATTAGCATGGAGGCAATTACAGCCGCGCGACAAGAGTAATTGGAAATGCCGACAGGGACTCTGAGAAATGGGAATAAATAAATATAAAAAATATATTCAAACTAATAAGCTTCCATTCAGATGGCAGGGAGGGAGTCGCATGTGTCTACGTTAAATCAACATAATTACAATTAGGGCTGGTGGGGCAAAGAGCTGGGGCTACGGAGTAATGGATATGGAAGGATTGGGGGATGATGGTGTATGAAGGAGGGATGCTGGGAGAACTGGGACACACTGCTGAAGGTAATGATGAAGTCTAAACCCAAAAAGGAGTGACGGAAAGGTCACAGGAAAGATGTCAGGACTCCCTGTCACTTTTGTCAAGGAAATGTGATTTTCTCCTCCAGTGCCATAACCGAGATTGAAACCGTTTCATTTCCAAAGTAAAGACCTTAAAGCCAGGTCTCACTATAAACCTTGCTGCTGTACCAAATCTGGCCAATGCTGTTCCAGTGATCAGGTGAAGCTTGCTCATCTTGCATGCCGCTGATATTATATTTGTACGAAGCTGACACTTTAGGCCAACACTTCCAGGGATAAAATAAGCATGCTATGTTTATTGCAAGCCTGCAAATGTTAAGGAGAGAATCTTTGTTCGGTACAGACTGTTGGTTTAACCAAGAATCAAACAAAATGAGCACATAAGGAACTTGGCAGGACTAAATTCTGTGTCTGTGTCTAGAGAGAAATACCAAATTAATTCTACTCCTGGAGCAAGGCTACAAAAGCAGCATGCTGCCAGAATTGATTTGCATCTAGCATGTAAAAACTGCCCTTGTTTGTGAGTTTTGCTACAAGTTACACAAGGCAGGTTTATTTGACGTAGTTGTGAAATGAATTAAATATAAGAATTGATCCTAAAAACCTGTGCAAGAAACACCAACATAACTTACATAGTTTACATAATAACTAAGATAATCGATTGATTACTTTTGAAAACACATGGATACACAGTATGTACATACATACATACATACAGTACATAATATACACTCATACACTGGGAAATACATACTCTGCTATACTGTATGTATTTTGTAATGAGGAAACGCCTCCTTGAGACGACGCTGTATACTGTTCACTATAAACGTGAAATTCTGAATAGCAAAGGAACAAGCTTTCATAATTTCCAGACAGGCTATCAATGACCTCTAGGGGGCGACACCAGGACGGGATCATGAGGCTGCCATGTTACCCCATTACATCACTCACGTCAGCTACACAGCCTCCCCCCCCCCTTCCTCCACCTCTAAGCTGAGTGACAGGTGGCAGAAACCCGATCGTCAATGGCGTTCACCGCGGAAGCGCGTCCTTCTAGCGGGCAGCTAACTAACTGGGGGCCATGCCAACAGGCTCAAGGAGAGGGGGTGTCAGAGGTCGGGGCACAATGTGTGCATTGGAGGGCGTGTCTTAACCCAGGCAAGGGATTGAAGGGGGGGGGGGGGGGGGGGTTTAATGGACCTTTTAACCAGAGGAACAAGTTGGCCTTTGGTGCCCAAGGCCCAACATGGAAATAGGAGGCCAGTTCCCACAATAGCCCAGGACAGCATCCCACATGGTCCCCACAATAGCCCAGGACAGCACCTCGCATGGTCCCCACAATATCCCAGGACAGCATCCCACATGGTCCCCACAATAGCCCAGGACAGAATCCCACATGGTCCCCACAATAGCGAGTAACTCAATACCTCCAAGGGCTCCTATATCTCCTACTATACCTCCTCTTATACCTCCTCCTATAACTCTAAGGGCTCCTATACCACCTCCTATACCTCCAAGGGTTCGTGTGATGAAAAGTTTGAGAACCCCTGGACTAGAGAACATGAACACATACATCAGTGTAACCGAATCAAACAACGCAATCCAGTGGGCCCATACGACAGCTTGCTGTGAAAGGTCTACATAATGGAAATGTTTATTTGTCGAAAGTGGACCGGCAAGGAAATTGCTCCATGGGGGGAAAGTGGGGGGGGGAAGGTGGAGGGGAGGTGGGCGGGGGGGGGGGGGGGGGCAGAATAGGGGCCAGCAAAGTAAGTGGGTGGGTGGGGGGAGGGCTCTCCAGCAAGGATATTTAATTAGTGAAATCTCATTAAGTCTAACAAAATTAAATGTAAAGCTATCCCTGCCAGGAATGGCTAGGCCGGGAAGAAACGCGGAGAGCACTTGGGAGGATGTACAGCCCGGTGCACGGACAACCCTGTCCTGGAAGGAACAGGAAGCCCAGCTGTTTTCGCAATCAAATGAACATACCTGCCCCCCCACCCCCCATACACATGTACCAATTAAAGGATAAGTCAGTGATTGTAAGATGAAATATCCTCGCGGACTGCTTTCTGCACACTCTGTATGTGCGTGTGTGTTTGTGCTGAAAACATAATCTGGTGTTTCTACCCAGCCCTGGCTTTGTAAATGGGAGCAAACTATGTGGTCAGGGTGAATGGGCGGAGCTTCTGAGGAAGCACCCTATGGCATTGATAGGAGTGGTGTTTTTGTTTTGATCCAATTCAACAAGCCTTCTCCAGAATATCTGAATATACCTTTAATACTCCTTCTCAATTGCAACCACTCATGTGAAGTTTTTCTGTCTGAGTGGTCAAATGCCTTGAAGCCTGAAGCTCCTCGCTGAGTATGAGGTCTTTCCAAATCATTCCAAGTTCCCCAAGAAAAACTACGGCTCAAATCAAGAAAGAAAAGGGAGCAGAGAGCTTGAAATCCCTTTGTCTGATTATTTTCGCTTGAAGGTATACTCTTATTTTCATTGGGATGGAGCGATATCGGAGCAGGATTCTGGTGTCCAATCAGGTCTTGCTCAGCCACGAGGTTGAAGAGATGCCATTCAAATCACAGAACCTCCTTTCAGTTTGCCGTACGTAACAATTTACAATAATTTACATAACAACAATCAAATGCTTTTCCCGTGTATCTTCTGTCTGTTTCCATGTTTTATTTGTATATTCCCATTCCAAATAGTAATTAAACTCAAACGAAGTTAACACAGACTCAACAAACCAACATCGCAGTAGTAGAACCGTTTAACACAAGTTAAGGCAGGCAGAGTTTGTCAACCCGACTTTCCCTGATAACCCAGAGTTAAATCTTAGTAGATTGAACTCTATTTGTAGTATAGGCCACTGTCCTGCCCGCTTCACTTTGACTTTGCCTCAAGAATCAGTCTGGAGAGCTTGGAAATCGTTGCGTTTCAGGCCGGTAAACCTCGTGTGGTGCAAATCAGCGTTGTACTGTTAGCTACGGGTGTGGTTAAGATGTGACGACTTGAAATCACCTCGAAGAAAGCAATGGAAGACACTACAGAATTCAACGTAGGTGATGCAATATAGCATCAGTTTTATTAGGACTTATTAGAAGAGCAACGGCTTTTCTCAATGGAAAATGTGTTTTCACTCTTCTCACGACTTTTCTACTGCAGGAGTGTATAACAACAGCTACTGGGTCACAGGTTCGTCCAATCACCTGCCAAGTATTTTTTGAAAGCACCTGCCCTTTTAAAACAGATTCAAAGTAACTGATTACATGTAATCAGTTACTTCCCCAACCCTGCCTGACATGCTAGTTATCTGTGTCTGTTAAAACACGTCCAACTGGGGAGCCGTCCATTGAATTACAAATAATTACTACTATTTACTAAAAACAGTAACTGTAATCTATTACAGTTACCAACTATAATAGTGGAATCAGTTTACAGGTCTTTTTTTTATTAGATGATTACTTCTAGGACTACTTTCAAATATAAAAGGGAAATTTGCTGAAACAAAATGCATAAATCAATCAGATGTTCTCTTATTAAACTTTAATTAACATCAATAATATATTGCTTGATATAATCTGATTCCCTGAGCAACAAACGGTCACACAAATAGATAAATTGCTTTGAATGGCATTTCAAAGAACAATGCTAAGGAATGAAGTAATCTAAAAGTAATGGAAAGTAATCAGATTATGTTACTAAATGTAGGTAACCTAAAAAATATGTTACTGATTACAAATTTAGTCTGGTAACTAACTGATACCCAACCCTGATGTGAGGTTACCCCCCCACACACACACCCACCCTCCGCAGATGTTTACCTGAAACAGCTCCCTCACCCTTTCCATGCGACACCTCCAGACATCTGAAAACCGCCCACAATCACATCTGCTCCCAACACTTGTCAGACCTCAGTGACTCAGTGTCACTGAATGCTGCCACCAAATGTTGTCTAAGCAAACGCTGTGATGCCGTGTGAGCTGAACGCAACTGTGTTGTCTAAGCAAACGCTGTGATGCCGTGTGAGCTGAACGCAACTGTGTTGTCTAAGCAAATGCTGTGATGCCGTGTGAGCTGAACGCAACTGTGTTTCTTTAGATAACTACACGTATTATGCTGTTTTACCTTAGGTCATTTATAAAATTTACTTCTGTTATTTCTTACACAACTCAGCAGAATATAGTCAACCTATCAAAGTGAAAGTGAAAATTTAAAATGTAATTTATCTGTACTTCTCAAACATCTCAACTCTCCAATCCCTTTGTTACATTTTTTAAATTTCCAACAGCAGCAACAAAAACCTGAAATGTGATAATTACAAATGATCCTTAAGGGCTGTGCAGAAGCCAGCGTGGCGGGCATCGTCATTTAGCTTTCACTGCAGCAGGGAACATGGAATCATTAAACACGACTCTTGCATGGCGGCATAAAGTACATTTGAATGTGTGCTTTGACATCACTTTACACACTGGTGCTTGTCTCTGAAACAGACTCTCTGGCAGTTGTGTTTGTGGCTGAAACTGCATCGAGACAGCAACAACCTCCAGAAGTAAATTATTTCCACTGATTTAAGGTTCGCTGATACATTAATTTCATCCTTGCTGTACGGTCATAGACAAGCTAACCAGCTAACCAGTCAATGTTTCTGACTATAGTCCATTCTGTTGACAAACTGCCACTGTAGGAGCGAAGACGTGCTACACGTTGCTTTTGTTAAGCACAATACAACTGAAGAAGCAATAGCAGCAGGGAGCCTGATTTATATTGTTATTGACACATCTATCTAATTAGCTTATCCAGAAGATCATGTGATGCCTCATCATGCAGTCTCTATTACAACAGATATCTGCATGAATGGGAACAATCTCTACCGGCCAGGCTACACAGAACCTGGAGCGGACCCCAAACTTCGATTTCCCCGAGCCTGCTTATCCGGGGTCGGGTTGCGGGGGCAGCAGCTTCAGCAGGGGACCCCGAACTTCCCTTTCCCGAGCCACTTAATCCAGCTCTGACTGGGGGATCCTGAGACAATCCTGGGCCAGTGTGGAGATATAATCTCTCCACCTGGTCCTGGGTCTTCCCCGAGGTCTCCTCCCAGCTGGACATGCCTGGAACACCTCCCAAGGGAGGCGCCCAGGGGGGGCATCCTTCCTAGAAGCCCGTACCACCTCAACCGGCTCCTTTTGATGCGAAGGAGCAGCGGCTCTACTCTTTTTGTTTTTAGCGCTGCAGCCTTCGATGTAGCCTGGCCTGAAAGGCAGGTTTGTCACTTTCGAGAACGCTCGCTGACAATAACCCTCATGGCGCCACTTCACACATTGTAACACATTCTGAAGCAAAGACTGGTTTTCGCCAGTTTGTGTAGAAGTATCAAGGCCTGTGAAGAAGAATCAACCATCCTCTGACTACGATTTAGCTTTGTATAAAAAAAAGGTATATGCATTAACATCCAAAAATCTGTTTGGAGAGATTAGCTGAGCTCAAACTCCAGCTCTATTCTTGCATCTCAGATTGCTAATCGGAATGTAAACAATGGAAGAGGAAGTCGTCCCGGATATCTGCTGGCTAACATTGTCCCTCGTTCCCAGAGGTATATAGCAGGCTGTCAACAACAATGATAGCACATGGGCTGTGAGATTGCAAAGAAGGAAAAGAAGCACACTGCATTTCCACTCACAGCCAAAGGTGGCGATGTTACGCTACTTCTGACAAACCAAGCTTGACATAATCTCCAAGCACTCTGAAACTGTACATTCACAATTGGTCTGGTTCCTTAATGACAAAACACAAATATATAGTATGTTCCCAACCAATGACGTCGATCAATTAGCAGAAAGGTAACTTACAGATCCTTTGCCCACAGCAGCAGCCAAAGTTGTTGTCGACTGATTCGCGGCCCAAAATCCGCCTCTCTGGACGAAACCTGCTGACAGATAAAGTTATATTAGCTATGCAAAAAGCATAAATCAGGGTGAATTCGAGGCAGTGCTAAACAGACTCACACCACAGTGACTGATGCTGATAAGGCATCATTTAGCGACGTGGCGTATAGTATACAACATTTAGCGATGTGGCATATATAATACGATATGAAGCGATACATAGCTACAGTATATGAAGTGATACAGAGCTATATGAAGTAATACAGAGCTATATGAAGTGATACAGAGCTATATGAAGTAATATAGAGCTATATGAAGTGATACAGAGCTATATGAAGTAATATAGAGCTACTGTATATGAAGTAATACAGAGCTATTTGAATTAATATAGAGCTATATGAAGTAATACAGAGATATATGAAGTAATATAGAGCTATATGAAGTAATACAGAGCTACATGAAGTAATACAGAGCTATATGAAGTAATACAGAGCTATATGAAGTAATATAGAGCTATATGAAGTAATATAGAGATATATGAAGTAATACAGAGCTACATGAAGTAATACAGAGCTATATGAAGTGATACAGAGCTACAGTATATGAAGTGATACAGAGCTACATGAAGTGATACAGAGCTATATGAAGTGATACAGAGCTATATGAAGTAATATAGAGCTATATGAAGTAATATAGAGCTACATGAAGTGATACAGAGCTATATGAAGTAATACAGAGCTACATGAAGTGATATATAGCTATATGAAGTAATATAGAGCTATATGAAGTAATACAGAGCTATATTAAGTAATATAGAGCTATATGAAGTAATACAGAGCTATATGAAGTGATATATAGCTATATGAAGTAATATAGAGATATATGAAGTAATACAGAGCTACATGAAGTGATACAGAGCTATATGAAGTAATACAGAGCTACCTGAAGTAATACAGAGCTATATGAAGTGATACAGAGCTACATGAAGTGATACAGAGCTATATGAAGTAATACAGAGCTATATGAAGTAATATAGAGCTACATGAAGTGATACAGAGCTACATGAAGTGATACAGAGCTATATGACGTAATACAGAGCTATATGAAGTAATACAGAGCTATATGAAGTAATACAGAGCTATATGAAGTGATACAGAGCTATATGAAGTAATATTGAGCTATATGAAGTAATACAGAGCTACATGAAGTGATACAGAGCTATATGAAGTAATACAGAGCTATATGAAGTAATATAGAGCTACATGAAGTAATACAGAGCTATATGAAGTGATACAGAGCTACAGTATATGAAGTAATACAGAGCTATATGAAGTGATACAGAGCTACAGTATATGAAGTAATACAGAGCTATATGAAGTAATACAGAGCTACATGAAGTGATACAGAGCTATAAGAAGTAATATAGAGCTATATGAAGTAATACAGAGCTTTATGAAGTAATATAGAGCTACATGAAGTGATACAGAGCTACATGAAGTGATACAGAGCCATATGAAGTAATATAGAGCTATATGACGTAATACAGAGCTTTATGAAGTAATATAGAGCTACATGAAGTGATACAGAGCTACATGAAGTGATACAGAGCCATATGAAGTAATATAGAGCTATATGACGTAATACAGAGCTATATGAAGTAATGCAGAGCTACATGAAGTGATACAGAGCTACATGAAGTGATACAGAGCTATATTAAGTAATATAGAGCTATATGAAGCAATACAGAGCTATATTAAGCGATACAAAGTTGCGGCAACAGCTATTGGCTAAAGACTGCTCCAATAGTTTAAAATTAACCAGATGTCTACAGTCAGTAGGAGGAGGCAATAACTTCCAAACATTTCACAATGGAGCGTATCCAGACCATAATACATTTAAATGGACAAACAGTCTACGACCTCACCCATAGGTTTTCTCAAGAACGAGTTTGAATATCAAGCTCTGCTGGCTCCAGCTGGCTCTAGCTGTCGCTTTGCAGTACCTGACTCAGCCTGTAACGCCCCCCTTCCCCCTATCCATTATAACGGGACAGATGTATGTATTAATATATTTTGTCATGATGAGAAAACAATTCACCACACGGGGAATGTTTTTTAAACCAGGCTGTAAAAATGTTTACTTCTGCTCTAAAGATGGACATTTTTAACATGAGGGTCTATGGGGACTGACTCCCTTTTGCTGCCAGCCTCCAGAGGCCACTCGAGGAACTTCAGAAGAGGCACATGCTACAGATTAAAGTTCAATCATGCGTGCAGAGGTGGGACACCTGATCTCTTGGCAGAGGCCTCGTCTCGTCGCCAGGGAGGGCGGTGCCCGACGACCTCACGGCTATCTGCTAACACGGCATGCTATACGCACAGCTCACTGGGGGCTCTGCTGTGGGCGGTACCCTCCTGCGGGGGGGAGGTTGGTAGTCACATTCCAGTGGTCTCATTTGTTTGCTCTGATCGTGAGAGTGCCAAGTTGAAGATAGCATAAGTGCGTATTACAGGCTCATGTTTCTGTAGTATTCTACATACATACATACTCACTGTATATCTACAGTATGTTGCCATTCATTAATTCAGTCTTTAATTAGCTGCAAGGTTTTGCTCTAACTTGAGACTGGCAGGTTGACGTTACAAAAGATAACAGGCTTCAAGATAAATGTAGTGTGACAAACCCTCTACAATATAATATAATATATCAATGAATTCAGTAATTAGCTGTTTTCATCATGCATTTCTATATACATGAAATTTATAAATGTATTTTTCATTTGTTTGAGAGTTTGTTGAATAATAAAACAGAATAATTAATGGAAATAGTATGATTTAGCCCAAGGTTTGTCACAGGTCAGTTCTCGATGTAAAAAACGCCGGACATTAATGTGAGTAATGTGCATGGTGTTGATGAGAATGTGGGACAGTCAGAAAGGTAAGGGAAAGTCTTGGGGAGTATCTCAGGAAGCTCGTCTCCATTTCCCTGCAAAGCAGCAGCCACGGGAGATTTGGATGAGAGCATTTCTCAGGTTTCTTGCAGCCACAAAGAAAACATTTTAGCCTCCTAGTAATCCTTCCAGAAGCCTTCCCTAAGCTCCATGAGTCCTTCTTCCCTGGGTCTTTCCTTGGCCTCGTCTGGGAGCCCGGAGTGTCCTGCTCTCCAGTCATCTACCACCCCCCACCTCCCAACACCTCCCCCCCCACTTCAAACATGCTGGCCGACCTCTCTACTCGTCAGGCCACATCGCTGCTCACCAAACCTCTCAGCAGGAACAATAGAGAACAATGGCATCCTTGGTGTACACGCTGGGCACATCCGCTCGTGGCCAAGATGTTACATACGACCCCTTCCAGACATCCAGTACCACAGCAGGATGGATTCATCTGCATGCAAGCACAACATCTCCCCAAAATGATTCAAGCGAGGAGCACAGCGAGGAGAGGGCTTCCCTCTCTCTCCTCCGAGCAGAGGAGAGACAGGGAAGCCCTCTCCTCGCTGTGTGGTTGTGTCTGTGGCTTTATTATTACCGTGGAGACGCCAAGAGGGAGCGACTCCCAAGGCAAGTTGTTGTGCCTCTTGCAAGGTGAGCGCTTCATTGTCGTCCCGTGTACAACATTTGCTCGCGGCAATAATGGGAAACGCTCGACTGCTTCAGGCCCTGCGAGAGGCTGCAGCTCATTTGCCTCATTTGATTTCACCGCTCACATCGGCGGCAACAGGTTTCGAGGAGCCGCATGAATATTCAGTGTTTGTTCAGTACAGTTTCTCCCCTCACAAGTCTGTGAGACTCCTCATTCCTCTGCTCTTCTTGTAAGCGGGAGTACCGGGGTCACGGGGTGAATAAACGAACAACGGAAAAATTTCCCACAATCCCTTAGCAGCGGCAGCTAACCCCAAACCCCCCCCACTCGACCGCACACAACCCCGCCACCGCCACCGATTTGCCTTTCCAGCTGTTGCACGGACCTCCATAACAACAGCTGCATGGTGGGTTTTTAGTGCTTGGCGTTGCCATGGCAACAGCAGCGGAGCCAAAACCCGCACACACACACACACACAGACTCTCGGCGCTAATGGCAAACGTGACATTATACCATAATTTAATTTCCATAAAACACGGCCAGGTCGATACTGCTGCTGTGCCAAGATTTCCCGGGAAACATAAAAGGAGGCAAATAATTAATTTAGCATAATTATGCGTGTGGCTCAGGCACGGATGTCGTAAGCATGCAGAAGTCGCCCACACAACTGACACAGTATAACCCAGCTCGCACCCCTAGCATCGGGAAGTCAGGATAACATGCGTCCACAAAGTCTTCCTAGCTAGCAGCTACAGTACATGTGCTAGCCACACAGCACTCCCATGCAGGACAAGCCTAGCTAGCGAGCAGCTACAGTACATGTGCTAGCCACACAGCACTCCCAGGACAAGCCTAGCTAGCTAGCAGCTACAGTACATGTGCTAGCCACACAGCACTCCCATGCAGGACAAGCCTAGCT
>JAODUH010000006.1:52615-63792 GCA_027564835.1 Typhlichthys subterraneus
ACGCACGAATAACAGAACACAGAAGGAAAACAGTAAATTAAAAGAGTTATGAAAAATGTAAATGTGGCTCCTACACATTCATATTGAAGAAGTTGACTGTAATGCGTATCATGAAATAACATGAAGACATCAAACATACTGCATACATACCTATATTTAAACTCAAGAGACCAGTGACTACTGCAGCAATTTATCTGGCTTTTACCCGTTTATACTTGTTCTTTACATGTAACATAAGTATGTATATATTTATATACTTGTGTATTTAGCTTGTTTTTGGTAAATGTTTTACATTTACAGTACATTTAAATTATTATATTTTTTCAACGTTCAGTGATCTCTTCATTTTCCCAGAGCTGCTCATACTGTAGTTACTGTCTTCATGTAGCTAATCTCAGCTCAGTACATTAAGAACATACTGTATCTTAGCTGGCCATAAAGTCACCTTTGATGGTTTTGCAGTGTATTACAATTTCACCATAATTCATTAATAATAAATAATTCATAAATGTATTAAGTAATTGCTAGAAAAATATGTAATCAATGTAATGTTAAAACTATGTTGTTAGTTTATAACTGTATTCAATATAATTATGCTACCTTAGATTTGACCAAAATACTACTTCACCCAGTTTTTGTTACACAATAAATGCTGCTGTACATGAAAGAAATTAAAAGAAACCTCTAAAAAGTAAAAAACATATTTATGGCCATTCTGAACGCAGCCTTTGACAACCCATTGACAGCTAGTAAAGGTTAGGCTGCCAAGGCCTTTGCTGTCCCTGACCTTTTCTGAAGTGAGTCAGTGAGTGGACCTTGTCAAAGCCAGGTCCTATAAATCTGTCTGGCTATGTTAGGGATCCCCTGACCACATTCACACCAAAAGCCCAATGCTGGCCAGAGGGAGCCTAGAGAGGGCTCAGAAGGAAACCATGTCCCCGATGGAAGCCAATCAAACAGACATCAACACATGATGAAAGGCACTAACAATGCCATACACAGTCCATCAATTCAGTCCATCAAGTGACCAATTACTCACCGTCCAGAGAAATGTCTCCTTCACGTCGCTCCCAGTGGTGAAGGAGTAGAAATACACCCACGCAACTCCTCTTGTAAAGACACACACAAGTGCACCAGGTAGAGTTAGCGATTGTAAGCTAATACACTTTCTCATTCAAATTCAGCAAATATCTTTGCCCGTGCTGTGTGCACGCTGAAAAAGTAATTATGTGTTTGTATACACAGCCCAGGCTCTGTAGATGGGAACACAATCAAAGTGGTGCAGACCGCACCACACAACATCCATAGCATTGGCAATGTGTTTCCAATGTGGGGGCAGAGCTTATGAGGCCTATGGCAATGGAGAGAGGGGTGTTTTGGTTTGGATTAAGTTCAAATATCAACCAAAATAACGTTTTGAATTTAATTTAACTTAATTTAATTGAATGGTAAAACCAGCTATTGCAAGCTATTCTTAATAATATAATATACACATTTAATCAAAGTCACAAAATATCTCCTAGCATTTTGCGGAGGGCACAGAGTGTATGATTTTGTTTTGATTTGATGAGCTTGAATTTAGCAAGCCTTCTCAAGAATGACTAACCCTGCCTTTTAGACTCCACCTTTAATTTATTTTACATCAGCAAACTGAGCAATGAAACGCCAGACAAGAACATTTTAACATAGACTACTTATTAGTATCATTCTCATACATCATTTAGGTAGGTTAATTTATTCATCAATGTTTTATATATTTAATTAATTAAATACGTATCCACCCATTCAGCCCATCCTGTGAATTAATTTGTTAATGTATTCATCCATCCATCGTCCATCCAGATATCCACCATTTGATTAGCCTATTTAATCATACTTTTCAATACATTAATGTATCATCCATCCATCATGCTTAATTTCGGACTGAATTCAACCAATTTGCAGTTTCCCACAAGCAGAGCCCTGGTGATGAATACAAGCCGTGTTTTGCATCGTGCCCAACAATCCCGTCCAACACCCCCTCCCCTCCCCCTCGCCTTAGCAACAGAGGCAAGATGGCGGCGTCCAGTAACGCTGATCATTCTCCCAACGTATCGACGCCGTTGAAGATACCCAAAACGGAGGTGCCATCCCCCGAATCGGAGGATTTGAGCGACAGCAATCAATACCACTCCAGCCCCTCCACGCCTAACCGCTTCTCGCCTTTGAACGTGAGCACGGGGAGCGCAGGCCGTAGCGTCCTGGCCTCATCCTCCAACAGCTTCACGGCTTGCCGGGGAATGTCCTGGACCCCGTCCGAGACGAACGCACTCATAGCGGTCTGGGGCAACGAACGGCTGGCCGAGGCACGGATGCAGCAGTTGGAGGTCGCAGGCACCGTCTTCTCGGGCAAGGCCCCCGGCCCTGCCATGTACGAACGGGTCTCCAGAGCCCTGGCGGAGCTGGGCTACGAGAGGACCCCGTCTCAGTGCAGGGAAAGGATGAAGGTAAACTGCTCACCGTTTAGAGCTGTGGGCAGTGATGTGTGCACTACAATCCCCGGTCCTCAGATCTGCATGTTGCAGGGTTTCTAACTAACGTTGGTTTTTTGCCATTTAGCATTGTAGGCATTTAACCTACAACCTATATGAATGATATGCTGGAATTCTGCTTATATCCCCATTAACTATCAACCATAGTGACAAGTCGTGATTAAAAACATAAAGGGAGCAGCAACATTTTTGGAGGAAATATTTTATGTGAATCTCACATAAAATAAAAATCTCTCTTTCTGACTAGATTCCAGAACTTACACAATGTTGTGCTTGAAATAAGGTGGATAATAGGTAAAGGTACTTTTATTGTCACATACACAGCCTATTACTTAGGCTACGAGGTAGTTAATTTTAGCAGCCACTCCTATCCAAAGCGACTTACCAAGTGTAGGCTTACCTGTAGGCAGGGTTACATCACTAGGTAGGCTGGTCAACACTGGGCTTCAAACCCATGACCTTTCTGGGAGGGGAGGAGGGCTGTCAAATGTCCAAATGAGACTAACCTGCCCTGTGGATACAGGCACATAAAGTAAGAAACAGAATCTGATTTGTCAACTCCTACATCCAACGACGCTAGACACCTTCCACATTACTTGCCACATGACATCCACCCATCCACCCGTGTTGAAATCCATGTAGCCTATGTGCATACCCGCAGATTTAGAACAAATATAGATTTATGTAGTATTATAAGCATGATCATCTTATGTATTTATGTATGTTTTAAGCAATTAAGCATTCTCTCTGTGTCAAGCAGTTTTGCTGATACGAATAGCCGCAGCATGTGGTGTGATTTTAAAGTGTGCCCATCACCCACATGGCACTGAATCCACCCACTGGAGGTTGATGGAGGGGGCATTAGCATCAACATTTACAATTACATTGCATGAGGCACCAGTGTCGAGGCCTTCAGTGGGCATTGGGCTTAAGTCAGCAAGGCTCTTGAATGATTTTAAACAGAAATGGCCCATAAGATTTCTATAAATTGGTGTTTTGTCATTAACACCAGCACTGATGTGTCTCACCAACAGTCAGTTTAATTTAGCCTTAAGAAAAGAAAAACACACATTTTGGGTGCACAGTTCATCATTAAGTGGCCCATTCCCCAGTTGCTATAGTAACAGCAAATATATGTTGTCCGTATATAGAGCAACATTTGGAGTTGGTCCCCCTTCATGCAGATGAGAACAAGATGGCAGTGGTCGATGTTTATCTGTTGTGTTGCATTAATTATGCGCTGGTTAAATGCTAAATTGGATAAGATACAATAGGTGTTAGTGTTACTGTGATACCACCAATTATAATAACACCCACTGGCTCCCTTATAGATGCATTGCATTGCTCGGCCTTTGCTAGCCTGCTAACACTTCTTCTGATCTAATAGAGATGTGTTACGTTGCTTTCTGTTTAGCATGCTAATACCTCCCATATATGTGCATTGCATTGTCGTATCTCTGTTAGCATGCTAACACTCCTGCTCCCATAGAGGTGTGTAATGTGGCTCCATCTCCGCTGCTAGCATGCTAAGACTCCTGCTCCCATAGAGGTGCATTATGTTACGCTTCTAGCTTGCTAACCACCCTGCCCCACACCCTGCAGACACTACGGCGGTGCTACAGCCGTGTGAAGGAGCACGGCGCGGGCAAGCGCAAGAGCAGCTACTCCATGGAGCAGTTGGAGCGTGTGTTCGGCCAGGGTGGCTGGGACGCCCAGGGCCACGGGCCCGTGCTCATCAACAGCAGCGGGCTGTACCAGGAAGCCGAGTCGGACGGCAGCGCCCTGGACGACCTCTGCCAGGAGGACTGGTGCAGTCAGGTGCTGGCTTCCGCCTTCCAGGAGGGGGACATGGAGACCGGTGAGGGGGGCATGGTGGTACCTGGGGGGCATGGAGACCGCTTCTCCGTTAGGGTCACGAGGGCAACAGGGTCACCAGAGCAGCACAGGTATCCCTGTCTGCAGCAACATCCACCATCTCCTCCCGGGCCAGATGGAAAATATATTCTCAGTTTAGAACCGGTTTAGAACCAGTAAAGCTCTGAGAACAGTTTGGGACCAATGGAACCAGTGCTGCTCTGGGAAGATTGTAACCAGTGCTGCTCAGAGAACAGTTTGTCACCAATGCTGCTCTGGGAACAGTTTGGGACCAATGGTTCTAAACTGCTCTGTGAACACATTGCTAAATTCATATTTTTCTTCACAGCCTAAATACTAGGTAAATGCTTAAATGCCTAAACTAGTAACATCAGCATGACAAGGAACTCATTAGCCAGTAGTTGAAGTGGCTGAACTGACGTGAAGTTTTTTAACATGTGTATGCTTTATATACCAGATATTTGTATAAATGTATGTGTTATGTTATGCTATTATCATGTTGAGTTATTGGATTGTAAGTGGCCAAGCATTGCAGCTCATTGTTTGGGGTCGCACGTCGAAAGGTTCTCGAAGCTTAGATAAACAATACATGAGCATGAATCCTCTCGCCGTAGTGTGGTGTTTGTCTTCATGGTCTTTGCTCTCTGTGCAACCCTCCAGAGGAAACCCAGGTGCCTAGAAACAGAGCTCTACAGCTTCAAGCAGAACTTTCACAACAAACCCAGTAGGTTGCTTTTGGGCTAAGCCCAGATATATTCTCTTTGTGGACTGAATGTCAGATGCAGGTCTATGTTCTGGGGGTGTTTTTAATGATGAATTATCGAGCAGTGTCCCTCGAATCGAGATTATTTTTTAACGTATTATTGTTTAATTATTTGTACTTATATGTTGGTGTGTGTTTATTGGCTAAAGGTAGCAGAGTACAGTTATATAAGGTACCCCCCACTGCATGCACACATATGGAGTATGTTTCCATGCACGTGGTAAGAATGTGCTGTTCCTTGTAAATGAGGAATTTTCCCGTATGGACACCCAATGGAGACAAAGAACTAGTTGTGTTATGTTGTGGTGTTACATTTGAAATACCCTGATTGAAATAGGATTTTAAAACAGTTGTGAATCTGCATAAGCATACTTTGTATGGCAAAACTGAGCAGAACATTCTTCAAGATTCCAACACTTTGTCACACAGTGATGTAACAGTTTCTGAGGTTAGCCCTAACAACATTAAAACACAACACCCCACCCAAGAAAGTTGCAAATACAAATTACATAAAAACACAAGCGGTTCCATAAATAGAAGCAGGTGTGGTCTATTTGGCCTTGTTTTTTATATGCTTCTCCCCGTGTCCTCCCAGGAAGCGGGATACGATGAAGAATGTTGTGCGCATCCTGGAGGCGGTGCAGCTCAAGTGGGAGCACTTCCAGACGTGGACGGAGTTCTCGCGGCTGCACCTCTCCAACAAGCTGGCAATCTTCGGCGTGGGCTACAACACACGCTGGCGCGAGGACGTGCGCTACCACTACGCTGAGATCAGCTCCCAGGTGCCTCTGGGCAAGCGTCTGCGTGAGTACTTCAACCCGGAGAAGCCAGAGGGCCGTGTTGTCATGACCAAGGTGCAGAAGATGAACTGGAAGAACGTCTACTACAAGTTCCTGGACATCACCATCAGCGAGGCGCGCTGCCTGGAGCTCCACATGGAGGTGGACTGGATCCCGGTGGCCCGGGCGTTCGGAGCGGGGAGCGGCCCCGCTGGCGCCCCTCGCTACCTCCTCCCCGCGGATGTCCCCAAGACGTACGGCCTCTATGCCATCGGCTACGAGGAGGCGGCGCCCTCGAACGGCAGCGCTTCATCGGCGGCGACCTCTCCCGGGAGCGACATCCAGCCGGAGTGCGGCGGCTCCCGGGGCGTGGCCGACGCCCCCCCGGCTCAGAGAACGGCCCCGGGGGCATTAGGGAGCGGACCCGGGGCCCGCGTCATATACTGCTTCCTGGGCGTGGCCGAGGAGCGGACATTGCAGCAGTGTCTGTCGCACCACCTTCAGGGCCCCGGGAGGCACTTTGTGCACGGGGAGCCCTCGGCCGTCACCCGTTTCCTGCAGGAAGGTTGCCGCGGCGGCGCCAGGGGTCTGGACGGCGAGCGGCGAGAAGGCCCCCCTCAAAGTGTGTCTATATACGTCAAGTTCATCGAGGTGGAGCTGGATTTCCTCTCCGCTGGCTCCCTGGTGGAGTGTTTAGAAATCGCCGTCGGCTACTCGTTAAAGTTCAACAACAGGGAGACGTTGTAACTGCTGTGTGGTGTGGACTTGCCTAGGATTAAACTGCCAGTAGAGCAACTTGACTAGTGACCCCCTGGTCTGTTACCTAGCATGGGTATGTTCAACAACAACAGCAAACGTTTTGCAGCCTTATCAGCCCTCTGGAAACCATTTTAGTTTCTCTGCCCGGTGAATGAAATCACAGCCAGAATATTACAGAAACAGAAATGTTGACTTAAGTATGACAACGTTTTTATGAAGATGTTACCTTCAAGGTATAACTCCTCAATATTTAAGCCACTATGTGCACTACCAGAGTTCGTCTGTAGACGTCTGTGGACAAATATCTCCTCATCAGGGAGGTTGCCAGGAGATGAATGTCTACCTCTCTAGGATGTAGCAAACAAGTCTGTGGATGAATCATAAGTAGTTTTTAGTTTTTTAACTGCCTTTACAGATGACTTAGGTTGTGGTCACGGGCTGTCTTCAGGAACTGGCTATGCGCTTTCCACATTTGAAAATGTTTACATTGGACCGCCCTAAAGTGTATTGGCCCTCATTTATGAACAAAAATGTACGGCAGAAATCTGGGTGTATGGGCATTTGGAGTATTGAAGTCTGAAATTGTGGGGGAGCATATAAATCTGGCGAATTCTGAGAGTGTTTGGACCATATTTTCTGATTGGTATTAAGCATATGCAGCTTAAAAATATGTATCCTAGGCAAAATATTATATTTTGCAATGGCCTACATTGTCAGTCTGGTAAATTGGTATTTTCAAAGAGTCTTTTGATGTAGGCCGGCCTAAGATTCCTTCTTTAAATCTTTCATTTTGAGATATAGCTATACTGTAGGCTACTGGTCACATAATTACAAGCAATTATAATTAAGCAATTAAAAGCAATGACCAGGTTAACCGATTTGTAATGTAATAGGTTAGATGCTTAGATGCTTTAATGCTTACCGCATTAAACAAGATATGCGACGATGAAGATCTCTGCAATGGGAGATCTGTCTCTGTTAGAAGACATTTATCAAGCTCACCTGTCCTCAAGGACCTTTTGATGCCAACTTTTCAGGCTGCAACTACATTCATTGGTTCAATTAGACTTGCATTAGACTTTCGACGGCGGAGAAGCTTTTCTTAGATGTTTAACGTATCTCCCTGTCGTGAAATAGGGGCTGTGTATATGCTGAGAATATGTGATATTTACAGGTGGGGTAAGTGGTTGCAAGCTAGCTGCCTGGCCCAAAGTGGTGCACACCGCACCGCACCATCCCAGCCTTTCCGATGTGTTTCCAGTGTGTGGAACAGAGCTATGGAAGGTAGACGTGTATGTGTTTCTAACAAAAATGTTTCCACAGCATCACTGACTACCCACATTTCTCACTGCCCGACCATTCTTAACGCTGGGATTGGCGAGATACAAACATTTCTTGAATAATATTTGTTGTATGTTGCCAGGTATTTAAACAGGTCTGGTTGCTCTAGCCCAGGTATTTTAACAGGTCTAGTACAGAACTGAAGCAGGACTGCAAGACACTTTATGAATTTGATTTATGTGTTTATGTGCAATGTGCCAGCAGAGAATTGTGTAGGTTCAGAATTACAAGTCTATGAAAGCGAATAAATTAATTGGTGTATATGAAATTCACATTTATAAATATATATATATCGATAATATATAAATATATTTAATAATATTGATGTTTTTGAGCATTCCAGCTTTTACGAAATTGCAGTATTCATATTTGGGTATATATAAATATATTTTTAATTATTTTATTAGTTTACACACACGTGTATGTTTTGATGTCAGTGTTATATGTTTACATGTTTGGAAAAATCAATAAAATTGGACACTCGCCTTCATTTCACTCAATCAAAACGACTATTTGTGTTTTTTCTAGCACTGGCAAAGTTCCATTGAGCAAGTGACAACGAACTATGCTGCTCTTCATAGCAAGGAAATAATTAAATTGAAACACGACAAATGCTTGAAGCAAACATGTCTTGCACAACTTTGACCAGGAGATGGCAGTATTTAGTCATTTATAAATACCTTACAAAAAAAACTAAATCTGATGGAGGTGCTGATATTTTTAATGAATTAATGTATATAGTGAACTAAATATAATGCATTATTTGAACTTGGAAGTTACTTGTGAAGAAACTACTTCATACAGGATATAATACAAGAAATACTCACATATTTTAAATTAACGTTATTTTTGTCTTTATATTTTAAGTGTCTCATGTACCCCTTCCCTTAAACAGCAATAAAAAGTCTCACATCTTCATAACACAGTTGTGTTTCAAACATATGCATGCCAAAAGTATGAGGAAATTATGGAGAACTATATCTCAATTGAGTGTGAATACAAATGGAAAGTATACATTTAGATCAATAAAAATTGGGTGTAATATGTTACAAAAGATTCACTAAATCTAAAATGATAGTGAAATGATAAAACTAAACATTGTGTGACAATTACCAATTAGGAGTTCACACCCTTTTATTCATATTGCATTTATTAAATATTCCAAGCATATTAATATCTAAAATTCCCCTTGAAAGAAACATGCATATTTTTTATCCCTCCACACCATTGTATTATTGATACCATTTTTTTTTTTGATGTTCACAGATTTTTATATTAGTGTTACTCACATGGCATAGCTATTTCATAGACCAATGACAAAAGCGCAGTAGTAATATATTAGCCACGTGTCATTGAATCGGCCATCAAAGTTCTCGTTTGAATATTTGCTGCTACCACCAAGGTCTGCGTTCATCAGCTCTGTCAGGCCGTAACATGTTTGTCCAACAAGCAATTGCTGCTCATTTTACAATAAACAGCAAGAAAGTGCTTGGAGTGCATTTATAATAGTAATGGTTTTCATGTTCGATCATACTGCTAGATAGGAGTATTTTTTTTAAATAATGTTTCTGATATTATTTTAGAATATATGGGGTAAGATGTTTCAAAACACCAATATATAAAGTGTGTGTGCTAGGACAGTTCACAAATTATACACGTCTGTTTAAACTGTTATCTGGTGGTCTATGTCTATGACATATAGAGACATATAAAAATGTCTCTGAGCAATACTCACACATGGACACTGGGTTTATCCCAGTATTATAGGGCAGCAGTGATTACAACACAATGCCAATGCCGCAGCAATTACACAATAAATACTTTGTTTTGGTGAAGAGTTCCACAAGGCCCTATACCCTAGTGTAATCTTAGATAATCTCATCATCGCATATACAATGATTGTATATATGTATAATACAGACAGCCTTACAATGTAGGCTATTCCAAGGCAAGCCTTGGATTGTGCAAATATTACAATTGCAATGTCTCCTAAAATAACACCAAGTAAAAAATTCATATTTAGCCACCCGTCAATGTTGCCAACATTGTAATATAGCTTCATGTGGGTTTATATTTGTGTACTACTTGGTCACAACGAATCATTCCTATATGTATGTTGCAGGGCAGACTGTAGATTTCTGTTCATTTCTGAGGTGCTGATAGAGAATAATTGCGCATGGCAACTTCAAAGTCATTCCATTACTTCGTATATTGTTGCTTTCCAGTAATAGGCCTAACCAATTGAGAGACAAATGGATGAACGTGTTTTACCTTCAGACTCGCATTCGCTCATAACCGTTTTGCATTTCTAATGTAAGTGACCATTCAATGCCTAATTGTTATTCACAGCTCCGCAGTGCTTTTGCACCAGAACAACCAATTTAGGATAAAGTGAGGTACAATTCAGATGGAGGCGCAGATGCGATTTGCAGCAGCACAGCGAAAATGTAACCGCTGCCTACACAGCACGGGCCTGAGCCTGTTTCCTTGGATTTAATCACGGGAATAACCCCGGTTCACCTCTCATAATGGAACGGTGCACACCGGACCCGCATTAGCCTCACTTCGGTCTGTCGTTCGGTCGTCTGCCGGAGCGCATTTGAAGTGTGACGGGGGTAAGCCCACCATGAGATATCGTGACTTGTTGAATCAGGCCTCAATTTTCTTTCATCTCACACCTCGTGATTGCACATAGAATGGCCCGAGGTTTCCCAAGGGCAGCGAGGCGAGAATGCAAAGAAAAAGAAAAGAAGATCTGGAGCTAAGGTGGAGATGTCACGTGTGTACAAGAACTAGGGAAATCAATGATTATTCTTTCGTTTATAACAGGCTATACCGCATCATAATACATTGTATGTAATATAATAATAATAATAAAAATAATAATAATAATAATAATAATAATAATAAAGGTATTTATATTCGTTTAACTATATAGGCTAGACTATGTGTTTATTAATATTTGTCTATTATAGCCTATATAATCTATTAAGTGGCTCTGCCTCGATCTTCAGCAGCTGCGCGCAAGGATGCAATATTATCAGCGAACAGGTGTAGCGTGAGCTTGATCACGTGCTGTGGGGGGGGGGGGGGGGGGGGGGGGGGGGGGGGGGGGGGGGGGGGGGGGGG
>JAODUH010000006.1:63892-93514 GCA_027564835.1 Typhlichthys subterraneus
TTATTATTATTATATTTTTTTGGCATATTTGTCTGCTTTCGTGTTATTTAAACAATGTGGGCGCTGGACTAGCTAAGACCTGCTAGCTAAAACTATAGCTAAAGCCGGCTTTACACCGGGTATAAGATAGGGCAAAATGTCTTTAGTTCTTGAGGAGCCTTAAACTCGTGAGGACACGTAAACTCACTGGCACATTTTAGGTTTTTCTATCATTGTATGTGTTTCCTTTGAGTCTTTGTTGCAGTGCTATTTTCAGACTAATAGCTAATGTCAAGAGGAATACCACAGAGACAAAGGCAGCATCTTCTCTACCCCCTGCAGTCACATACAGCCAGCCCCGCTAATTAGCAGCACATTTATGCAACGCGGCAGAGTCTGCAGTCTTACCGTCGACCACATAAATAAAGCCCAAGAAGACAAAAAGAGAGGGCGGTATTGAATCAAGTTAACAGCATCCGAGGCCACGCCACTACTAATCCACTCAATGGCAGGCTACTCTCTCCAGGTGTGTGGCGGAGCTATAACAGGGAGCAGGGCGTTAGTAAGACAGGGACATGTGCATTTAAAGAGGCTGAGAGACCCTCACCCCTCACTCTCTCAGACTGGCACTCAAATTAGCATTTGCTATGTGTGTGCATATGGCTGTTTGTCACACGCTAAGCTAGTTAGCTAGCTAGCTTAGCTAACTAGAGGTTTTGAGCTTCTCATTGCCCGCACCTAATGTCACCAAACTCTTCTGAAGTCAAGTCAACAACGGGTGAAGGATTGCGGGAAGGGAGGGGGGGGGTGTAGCCAGTAACAGCATCGAGGGCACCTTTATCACGTCGGTTGGCATGGCAACAACCTGGCTCGTGAATCACCAGTGGAATGTCAGGGACAATACATGCCCCCCCAGAAAGACCACGTTTACATAGTACCTGCGATCATCGCATCTCACATACACCCTGTTTCTGTCTGTCTGCGTGTACGTGTATGTGTATGTGTGTGTGTGTATGTATATGTATATGTGTGTGTGTGTGTATGTGTATGTGTATGTGTATGTGTGTGTGTGTGTGTGTGTGCGTGTGTGTGTGTGTGTATGTGTGTGTCTGACGTCTGTGGAGGGAAGCTGATGCAAGACTTCACACACATTGCTAGTCGTTAACATTATTCTTCATGTAAGTGTGACAGCAGAGGCTAATACCCTACGTAGCGCTGTGCCTTATGTCGAGGTCACTTCAAGGGTAAAGGGTGGAAAACGTGGATGGAAAAAAGGTGAAACAGATAACCTTCTGTGACGGATATCTTCCAATGTAAGGCCTTACATTGGAAGATATCCGTCAGACGTAACTTCTTTTTGGAAGCTGTCGGCCTCTTTTCTAGATTATAATTATCCCTATGGAGCGGACCGGGTTTCTAAATGCGCCATGGGCGCTGAATTTAAACTCTGCCACAGACGCTTTTTTCAGCAGCTCTGGGCTTCTTTTTCGGTTGAGAAAAGTTCAAACTTCTCAGAAGGAAACGCCCTACGCCATCCGCTTTTTTGACAGTTGACCAATCACAAGCGGCGTGGCGAGACCTGGTGTTTCCCATAACAACCGTAATAACCGTTTCAACTGTTTATTTTTCCTACATGAAAAATACCCATGCCAGCGCTTTTAGTTACGTCTGAACGTGGACTGAATCTGGGTCACAGCGCACCATGTCGCATTCACACAAGTGTGTGGCAGTGTCATATGAAGCTGTTACGGGGCTCACCTGCATATGCAATGTTCTTAGGATTGCCATAGGGAGTCCCTGGTTGGACAGGGCTGTACACAGGATTCATAATGGAGGACACTCTACCCTTGCTGCAGGATAGATATAGAGACAGAGAGGAAGGGTGGGGATGGAGGGGGAAAGGTTATGAGGTTATGACGGGAGTAACGGCGGAGGACAATCCTGACGCCGCCGTCTGAGCACGTCACCGGCGCAGCTTTGCCGATGTGATGCGTGATGGGACAGATGGTGCACGGGTTCACACAGACGGCATGAGGACCAATCAGGACATCGGGTGCCAATCGAATTAAACAAAAGCAGACAATGACATTAATTAATGAAACACGACATTGTTAATTTCTCCACAAAAACTACGCTTGCTCTGGTTTCAGATATTTTCTCTTCTCTCCTTCTCCTTCTGTGTTTCTACGAGAGCGTTCAGTTCTAGCTTTTTCAGTTTCACAAACACAAAAATGGCTACAGGCTACATACAGAGAGCGAGGATGGCACCGGTTCCAAAGTAAGGAACTGACATATTGTTGGGTGTCAACGACAGAAAAAGAGGATAAAAGGTGAGCTAGTGGCATATACTGCTGCAGCAAGGCATATTCAATCTAAAAATACAAGATGGAGCATTCCCACATAGGAAGACAAGAGGCTTTGCAACTCCTAAACTCAACCCAATGATTAGTTTCTGAGTCAGGGTTCACTTAATTATGAGCTTTTGTTTGTCCACCCTGGAGTTCTTCATCGGCCGGAGTCTCTGCTATTTCTCTCCTCCCGTCCGACGGTCCACGGACATCGCTTGCTTTGCCGGGTTCCTGTTTGCGGATCCGATTGATGCCCATTCCCTCTCTGAGAATTAGACCCTACACTTTCACGAGTTTATCACAACAAACTCACCTTGCCTTTTTTACATCTCCCAACCGTGCACCACTGGACGAGCGGGGGTTGGACAAAGAAATAGCTGACTATACCTTTAAACTAATTTCTGCTATTTTCAACACTAAATAATATATTGTTTCTCTCTCTCTCTGAGTCTTTGTGTGAACAGCGCCTCAAAGGTAACTATTTTAGATGGCTCAAGTGTTTCGCAGTAAAAGCATTCATTATGATTCTTCATTACCGATGAATGTATTCAATTGTGAGAAGGGTAGAAGTAACACTAGAGATTAGAGCTGCCTAATCGTCTGTAAGTGAAGCTCTTAAAAGTTACTGGCTAATTGAACGAATTGAACGAGCCGAACGAGCTGATGCCTCCAAGCCTTTGTGGTCATGCAGCAGCACAACAGAGAGAGAAAAGATGCCACAGGAAGTAACCAGCTAAACCAGCTAAAATAACTACAGTCTACAGACAAGATATGAATCACATCAATAATTTAACAGCAGAAAATAATTGTAGGGGACGAGAACACTGAGAATGAATGGGCTGAAGGAATGGGAGCAATAGCTCATGGCCAGGGACCTTTA
This sequence comes from Typhlichthys subterraneus, assembly GCA_027564835.1. Classification (NCBI taxonomy): domain Eukaryota; kingdom Metazoa; phylum Chordata; class Actinopteri; order Percopsiformes; family Amblyopsidae; genus Typhlichthys; species Typhlichthys subterraneus. The sequence goes on from JAODUH010000006.1 coordinate 67,100, forward strand.
GACAGCGCAATAATTACAGATAACAACATGAAAAATAGACCAAGAAGCTGCAAATATCACTAATGATGCAATAGACAGCTGTTTTTAAAACCTAGGTGGGACTGTTTAATCATTTCACTCTGCCGATTCAATTCTAGCCGTACACAAATTACACATTCACACACGTCTGATTTAACCATATACAAACACTACGCCACACCGCGACACTACGTCAAGACTGTGATATTATGCAGTCCACTGACTGCATCTTCTCCTGGTAAGTCAGCCATGTACTGCAGGGATTCAATGCTCCTGGCTGGCTGGGCCACTTCCCACTCACTGTAAAAAAAAAAAACGCTAGCACCCACCTTAGCCTTCCTAAAATAACCTAGTGGCTTCCAGCAACAACAACACAAAGAAAGATAGCACAATGAGCGAATTAACACTGCAGGAATGAGTCTACAGGGACACACAGACACACAGAAAGACAGACAGACAGACAGACAAATACCACAGTAGGCTACCAGTATGTAGACATGTAAACAAACAGAACCATGTCAGATAGATGTTGTTGTTTTTTTTCCATCCCTTGAATACTATCCATGATTTTATCTCTGGCCAACATTTGAATGCCCAGCAGTGGTACAATCAAACTGCCACAATAACAGCCATTTAGTCTTTCAGTTCCAGAAAGAGAAAACAGATTGTGGTCTTAAGAGACAGCAGCGCCATGGCCAGAAAGATGCACAAACAACACTACCTATGCCTCTCTCCTTCAGTGCTATAATCCAACCGATCGATCGACGCGCAGTGTGGCTAATAAAGCATTCCTCCATAAACTGTAAGTGGAATTTAATGACACCACAGGCAAACTTGAGGCTTAAAACAAAGCATACAGCAGTACCATTTGAGACTGCTATTTTCCATTAAAAAGATGCTTAGAGGATCATAACAATTATGGCAATTCACAGCGGGGTTAATGTCATGCTTTTATAGCCTATGGTTTTAAATATTTAAAACATCACACAGAATAATAATTGATGTGTAAAAGGCCGGACAAAGATGTATCCTCAACTGCCCACACATATAGCTAGCATGCATAATAACATTGTGGGGAGATGAAACACAACATTTTCTACACTGACCTCTTGAGGTTCTGAATGCTTTCGGGATGATACAAGAAACTCAATTGGTCAGCGTTGAGGCCGTTGGTCATGCTCATGGCAGTGTAAGCGAGGAAATGGCAATACAAATCTGTGAAATAAAAAATATAAAAAAACAATTGTGAGTGTAATACAGCAGTAGAAAAATAATAATATTAATATAGCAACATGATTTTAACATTAGCACAGAAAGAAGTTAAAAAGAAAGCATAAAAGTGCACAATAGCCAGGCAGTTACGGACACCGCTGAAGGTCAGCATAGCATAAGGACCAAAAGCTAATATATTTAGAAATTGGCATGAAATAAATTGACAATTTAAAGATATTCAGTTTAGTTTCCTTGTTTTTGTCTATGATAGCACCATATACAAGTTGCCACGTTTTGCCAGATAAGTAATCCACTGCTAGCTAGTTTTACTTTCAATGATGCCAAACAGGGCATGTGAGGTGTGGAATTATTTCAAAAAGATGACACGGTTCAGTGCCAGATCTTTCACCAGTTAAACAAGTTAAAAGAGAAATAACTTTCAAATGAGGCACAAAAGCATTTACCCCTAAAACTGGACACGCTTTGTTTTTTGCAAGAACTGGGAAGTTTTTGCAAGGATGGTCGTTCGTGTTCACATTTGTGTAGTTAATGGTCAGTATTGGTCAGTTTGGTTTAATTCAGTGATTTGACATTTAGCCGTTTTTGTGGAGACGTTTGGCATACAGTATGTGAATAAACGCGCAAATGTGAGTGAATAAACAGCAATAGTCATATGACATATGTTAAAGGTGTCTTTTTATTTTATTAAATAATAGTCTTTACTAGTCGACTACTGAACAACTGGGAAAATGCTGATCCATATTCCGCAAGCATCTCCTACATGACCTTGGACAAAACCACAGTAAAGGACAGGACTGTAAACCAATCTTCAACTGTAATTGCAACCTCTCAGGGAAAAAAAAGGAGCTAAAACAGCACAAATCATTAAAAAAAGCGTAGCGGAAGTTCATGCAGGACGCGTGTCACGTTGTTGGGTCATCAACAGATATACCAGCTGGTTCTGCTTAACACGCGTTGGTCAGTTACCTGAGTGCGTATTATGAATGTGTTAGGTTGGTTACCTACTTCCTGCTGCCTCCCCTGCCCCCCCGTTAGCTCCCCCCTCCTCCCCCTGCACCGCATGTTGTGTGTCTGTGTTGCTCGTTGTATGTTGTCTTGTGCTGTTCCTCGGGGGGGGGGACTCTCCTTGCGTTCTCCTGCTGTGGCTTTCCATGTACGTGCATGGAAAGGACTTCCATGTATGCGCATGGATTGCGCATGGATTGCGCATACAAGAAGACATATATTTGTCTTCTTTATTTTATGATGAAAACAAATATTTGATTTTATTAATTTCATGTCAGTTGAGTTACCATGAAAATAAATGAAACTGGAACTGATGTTACCACAGAAGAAAATAAAAATCCATCCTGAAAATGCCTAAAGCCTATTACCCCCGGGCTGAATCTAAACCACATATCAAGGCAAACTTCCATTAAAAGCTGTTCTCTTTGTAAAACTAATGAACATCCATTCCTTCTTCAAAACAATGGCTGTATAGGAATTTGGCAATTAAAGTGGTTCCCTTTGTGAATCACTGTGAGAATCATTAACAGCTAAACCACATAACGGTATGTGACGATGAAAGCGATGTCAGCCATTTAATCTAACATGCACGTTTGCTAGGGATGCACTTTTGTCTCTCTATCTCTGGCAATGCCTCCTCCTTCACCGTCTCTCTCTCTCTCTCTATCTCTCTCGTCTGGCAATGCCTCCTCCATCTCCGTCTCTCTCTCTCTCTATCGTCTGGCAATGCCTCCTCCATCACCGTCTCTCTCTCTCTCTCTCTTTCTCGTCTGGCAATGCCTCCTCCATCTTAGTCTCTCTCTCTCTCTCTCTCTCTCTCTCTCTCTCCCTCTCTTTCTCTCCGGTTGTCCCACTTACTAGCTGGCATAATGAGTTTTTAGCCGAGGTAGTCACTGTCATCTCTGGTGGTCTCAAGTGAAAAGTGTCCGCAATGTCTAAATCTCTCCATAACGAAGCCTGCTGTCCAATTCCCCACACGTCTATCTCTCTCTCTCCATCTCTCTCCTGGAGGTGAGTGATTGCCTATAGAGGCAAAGACCTGTAGACTCAGGCAAGATGCAGGGAAGCATGCCAAATGAATAGCAGCCTCAGAGAACACCAGTGGGCCTACAACGTTCCCTTTTTTTCAACACGGAGAATAGATGTCAGTTGAATCACCTCTCTCGAAGCCAGCCACATCATTGCTCTGGGCAAACCTACCCTGTGTGTGTGTGTGTGCGCGCGCGCGTGCATGCACATTTTGGTATCTAACTGTATCCTCAGCCTGAGGCAGACAGCTAGGCTGGCCTGGGGGACCTCTAAGGTGAAGCAGGGTTCAGACTCACTCGTACATGGTTTCACACAGAGAAGCTAAAAAGTCAGACTCTAACCCATTATCATAGCCTCTGTCCTCCAAAACAATGGTCCCGTGCCAAGGAAGGACACGATGCTTACGTTACACTGTAGCTACTAGCTAGCTAGTCTCAGCCTCTTCCGGTCATTAGCATTATGTCACATAAGCAACTCTGTGCTGAACGTCTGATCCATAGACCCCTGTAAGCTCGACAGCACTTTCCGTAATTGAGAAGTAGATTTTCATTGGCCGTTAGCATTGTCACTCACGAAGTAGCCTACTTTATTTACTCATTTCAGTTGTTACATTTATTTTAAGCACTAACTGTAGCCTACTTATCTAACAGAACAATACCTGAACACCAGTTGTGTTGGTCTCAACATATTCCTCTGTATACGTTTAACGTCCGAATTTATCATTGAGTTACGTAGTTGGTTGTTTGGACTTTTACTCGCGGTACATTTGACGTAAAACTTCACGGTCCAAAATGTTATCAATACTGTTTGATAGTTTGTTTTCGCCCGCTTCCAGACAAATCAGATTGACTACCATCAGTATGTAATTTAGACAGGATCTCAGTTAGTACTGAAGCTCCGCCAAGCAGGCTTTAAAAATGGCACCAGGGAGAGAAATTTTGAATGGAGTTCAAACTTATTTGATCAACTTACAAAAGTGGTAGTCAAGCTATCTTTGTTTGTGTTTCTTGCTGAGGATTTATTTTTGCTATAACTAAGGAATGGATCACATATCTGACACAATTTCTTAGGCTGAATGACAAAAGGAAGACCCACGTGTGTACCCATACCCTGAAGAAAAGATTACATAAGAATGTCCGGAGGTATATCATGTCAAATGATCTGGATGTTTTCCTAGCTCTTGTCTGATGTTTGTGTCAGTGTAATTGCTTTAGCTGCAACAATTTGTTGTTGATGATGATGGGGGTATCTAATGCATCTGGTAGTTGGTTAATAGTGCTATTATACAGTATAGTGTACCTCTTAACTTGTAAGAAAAGGTAACTATTGGGTATATCTGGTAAACTGGCTCATTTGGCTCAGTTAACATTGCATCAACCATATCCATATCATAAACCTGGACTGAGAGGCAGGTAAACAGTTTGTGTCACCATTATCATTCGAATGACAAACACATACACACGTAGCAGTAAAGCATAGAGTACAGACAGAGGCTAGCTTTCATGTATGACAGCCCTGATGGAGAAGACGTGGTAATATAGTAGGCCCAGTTATTTGTCATTGACATGGCAAGCACTGTTCATTTTAAAATGGTGTTATTATCAAGCATACAATTGTTGATCCCACCTTTTAATACTATATCTGATAGACAGGTCAGAATCTGTATAGCTGTGGCATTGTCATGACAGCATACTAGGTCCATGATGGGTGACCAACATTTATTACAATGGCATTACAATGAAAAGTCTTGAGGTTCATAAATCTCCATTATATCATCTTTAGCTAAATAGTCACTACTATCTTAGTTAAGATACTGTATGTCAGAATCGTCAATTTTTTAAAATGCTCTTAACTAGAATGCAGGAGATTCTAGTTTAAAACATTATTACAATTAATAAATGTATACTATAGGCCTACTATCAATATCTGATGATTTTACATTGATACAAATTAAAAACAAAACCTCTCAAGTGCAATATTGATGTGAGGGCAAACAACTTAATAAAGTGCTATCTTGTTTGAAATACAATATTGATAAGAGCAAACGTTTAAATTCATTATAAATTGTCTAACACATGTTAAACATGATAGTTCTGAATTCTTGTGTATTTTCTTGAGAGAGAACAAAAAAAAAAAAACACGAGACCATCCAAACAAAGAATAATATTTTACAGAAGACTAGGCTTTCCATTATAGATCGATGGCTTCACAATACCAATGTAAGGGAATGCTACAGTGAAACTCACAACCCCAGATGGTGCATGCATCTAAACAGCCGTCCAAAGTAGTTCTATCTGGTTGCCAATAGAACCACGATTTAATTAAAGTGTGCTTTAAGGTAAAACGCATTCAGGCGCTGTGCTAGGCGGTAGTGGCTGCAGCGGTAGGAATAATTGCTGCGCACAGAATTTCACTTGCCTGTAAAATGGTCACACACACTCAAACTCCCGACACCATTTTGAGCCGCATGTCTTATACGAAATCAAAAAGGCTCCTGCGTACAGTGGGTATAGGCTCTATCCGAGCTGGGACAACATCAGGGCCAATTTCCTTGCGCTCATTCAGACACCCGTCATCTAATAATGAAGGCATTGACGATTATTGGGCTACTTGCATTAGCCTAATTACTGCGCAGCATTAAATAACAATACAAATAGGGTTGGCAACGTGAATGCTTTGTTGAGGTTATAGCCTACGTGATTTTATCCGAACGAGATCGGCTACGTAGTGAACATTCCATCGCACAGTTACTTGCGTATGGCATGATTGACCATTAAACCGTTGTCATCTAGCCTGTAGTCTGTGTTCCGAACTGTGCTCGTCCGAATGGGATATTTTCATAGAAAGACATTAGCCTCATAACACCACCAAGCTAAATAAAACATCTGGCATGTCAGACTCACCCGCGATCTCCAGGGATGTTGATCGAGTCGGACGGTGCGTCAGGTTCCAGGCAGACTTGAGTGTTGTCACGGTCGTTCAATGCTGGCTGTTCCTTCTACTTGGTTTGCCTCGGCGATTTCTCCAAAGCGCCGTAGTTAGTGACATCGACGTGCACACAAAGTGGGGGGATGGGAATATTGCGATCGGGGGAAGGGGGGTTATCGGGGCTTGCAAACACAAGGGGAGGACCTTTATTTCTTCCTGAAACCAGACAGTGGCGTTCAGCAGCCTCTACGACCCACAGCGCATAATATAAAGGAGGGTGCCGTTTATAAGCACATCATGCATCCTTAAGATGCTGAGAGAGTAGGAATAAATGGATGAATGAATGTCTATTCGGATTACACTGTTAGGAAAACATTCCTTATAGCTATGTGGTCTATAAGATACTAGCCAGTCCTACTAGTAGAGCTGAGCAGATTTAAGTCCGGTCGTGTTTATAAGAGAATATTTAATAAGACAATGAAGTCTACTCGATATGCTCGACAATATTTAATTAATCAAATTAATAAACACAAATCAAATACATGTTTCAATATGGTGTAGTGTAGCCTATAAATACCAATAGGGTCATGCAATGTAGGCGATACACTTTCTGCAACCTCACAAGCTGACACACATATTTTAGGAAATAAAACTGGCATAAAATGTAGCCTATACAACTTATTCCACAAACGACACTGTTCTGCACGTCAGAGTACTCCTGTCTGCTGCCCTCTTCTGGCAGATATTTGCAAAACTACTCTCCACTCATTTCCTACCAGAGCACATAGTTGTATTGGCTGAGCCAGCCTTTACTTACGTAAAGTCTGGACACAGCGCTGGCTGAAAACTGCGTCAAGATCCGCCTACTTGACAATGGAAGTATTTTGATTGACACGCACATCAACCAACCAACTTTGGCTATGGCGGTAATTTGTTGAGAAATTTACCAACACAACTCTGGATGTTTTTAGGTATTGTTCTGTTAGAGAAGTAAGCTACTGTTAGAGCATAAAACATGGAACAACTGAAATTAGTGAATAAAGCAGCGCTACCGTCATATATGAATTACAGATACAGACTTGTAATAAGACTATTTACTTATTCAATAATCATATTAATTAATGAATTAATATAGTAATGAAATTACTTTACTACTCGGTATTAAGTAATTGGTTATGTTACTTGTTACATGATTACTATATTACTCTGGGTCCTTCAAAAAGTAATAATATTACTTTACTACTCAGTATTAAAAGTAAGTAGTTACGTTACTCGTTACATTACTATATTACTTTAACAATCACTACCCTGCCTTTTGAAAAATATGTAGCCAGCTCATTGTAGAATTGAATCCTCTTTATTGGAACAATAAAGAACCTTAGGAGTCAACAACCAGCAAAAGTGAAAACATTGCAGCCTCTCAAACCAGATGATTGACAGGTGGGTTAAGTTAGACTACCCTAAATTTGCTAGGACCAGCAAAATAATAAAGCCACGTCTTAATAAAATGAGGGAGGAGGTTAGGGATAGGGTCTTTGTAATGCAGTAAGGCAGCGCGTTACATGGAATAGTAATTGTAGGCCTAATATGATTACTGTTTTGGGAATAGTAATGTATTACACTACTGAACAAAGTAATAACATTACAGTAACTAGTTACTGCCCAACACTGTTCGTGAGTGATAATGCTAACAGTCAATGAAAATGTACTTCTCAATTTCAGAAAGTGCTGTTCAGTTTACAGGGGTGGGGTTTATGCATCAGACATTCAGCACAGTTGCTTATGTGATGTGATGGTGCTAATAGGCGACCAAACGGACGGACTATAGTCCTAGGTGGGCCTATAACCCTAACCCTAACCCATTAATTGTTGTTGTTAAATACATTTAAGTAAGCGTGTTAAATAAGTTTTCCGTGTGTCGCTTCACATATTTAAACATAACATTCTGAATAATTTCTAGAATTTAATACATTGATTTGTGTATGCATTACTCTGGTTGTTACCAACACCTTTAGAAATGTTTACTGAGAAAAATGGTGATGAAAAACTGTAGCATCTTAAAAATATATGACTTAAACCCAGTCCGCTGGTGGTAAAATAACGACATTACAGCCAGGCTGACTCAGAATAAACCACATGCTGGTTCCAAGACATAATCTCAGCAAATCTTTGAATGGTTATTAAACTGTACCTAATGCCAGACATCACAATGATATTTACATGTAAACTGACACACACTAATCCTTAATTTGTTATGAGTGTTAGGATGGACCTGTAAGAGCAAGTGTAACAATCATAAACACGTCAGTGACAAAACAATGCTGTTGCTGAATATTGCCATAAAATGTAAGTAAAACAAATACAAAAATCCAATGGAAACCCTTAGGAGCTATACAGAAACCAATCTCCTTTGAGAGAACGAAGGTGTGTCTGAAGTGAACAGACCTCTAATCCTGCATTATCCAATGAGTCACAACATGACCTATAACAAGATACAATTCCCCATTTGTAGGCAGGAGTCCACATAAACAGTGTCTACATGTGATTCCCACAGACCTGGTGGTCAACTTGGTTTTATATACCCAGAGCTTCTCATTTCCCTAGTGCTGGATTATTTGGTTTACTTCAGAAGCATGGCTCTGCTGAAGTCAGGGTGGCTGTGGAGACAGAGTGAGTATAGCGTTATTCTGACTCAACAGCGGTTTACATGGAGCAGTATACAAATAGTGGTTCAATGCCTCCATCAACGGAATACATTTCTTAAATTTACCATTGAAAATATTTTGCCTTTACACTAACATGGTGTGTGGTTGTTCCACACCAAAACATTTGTCTTTAGGTCTAATACTATGTATATGCACATCTTTTTATTATTATTCTTTTTGTAATAGTATAAGGTAGAAAATATGAACATACTCTTATGAAACTCTTACCCATAATCTTATAATCCTATAAAAACTGTCTCTCTGCATGCCTTTAAGTGGCTTACAAAGGCTAGACAATGACAATTCTATAGAGAAATAGGGCAAGCAAGCTATACACACTCAAACTGCACACTACAAACTAAAACCATTGTGTTATGTTGAGGTTAATTTTTGATAATCATGGTTTTGATTTCATTTAGGATATAATTTATTAGTATAGTTTGTGTCTGAATACTGTACTAAGGATGGAATAGCTCTTTTCTATGCAATAATTACTTTACAATATTGCCATTTGAGAGCCAAACCTGTTAAAGTAAAATGCCTTTAACACAAACTAGTAAACACATTCATTTTTGTGTGACACATTGAAGCACTTTCAAACGTTTCCATTTCCCTCAAACAGCATCAGTCTTCAAACGCTGGACATTGAACTGGTATGATATATGGATTGATGGAAGTCTTGTCTTCTACAAGTCTGAAAGTAGACGAGACTTTGAGCACCGTGTCGGCCTCAAGACTACATGTATAGAGGTCAGATCTGGATCGGAGTGTGAAGGTATTCCTAATCATATTTTCTGATAATATTAGTTAATCCACCTGCTACACAATACTAGTGATCCCACAGTTTTGTAATTAAGAAAACACAGATGGTGTTGGTGTGCAAGGGGTCTTGATTCAAGGAGACTTTGAACCAAAGATACTGGAATAATAACAAAGATGGAGCATTATAATGCATATCAATGAAAGAAAAAATGTAATGCTTGTCACAGCATTGTGCTGTGGAGGCTGATGTAGGCAGCGTCCAGACAGCTAAATCCACCATGCATGGCCTGAAACAAAGTCAGTTTGCTGCAGTTTGCTGGGAATTAATTTAATATACTCAAAATACCCATAAACGCCCCCAGAGAGAGATACTAAGCAATATTATGGTGAAATCTGTTGACCTCCCCATTGACTTGCATGGAACGCTGGGTTAGTTCTGTTCTGCGTAAAGGGTGATAAGTCCCTGCCCCCGTCCGTTGAGCCCGCTCTGTTTCCGAGCTCTCTGCTTGACCTGAGCTGCATTGCTGCTGCAGGTGTTACTCCTCCAGACAGCCACCCTAGGGACAACCTGGTCGTAGCTCAGCTCAGAGGCGGCAGCACGGTCAACATGTGTGCCAACAGCGAGGATGATGCCATGTAAGTCCACGCATGCAGTCGCACGTCATCCGGTCACACTTCTCGTCTTCAAGCATTTGTTCTTCATTGCTTGTTGTTTCAGAGCATGGAGACTTACTGTGCTAGAAGCCAAAAGAAACCCTGTGAGTATTATTTTACAACACACAGCTTTGTATGTTTGCATGTGTATTTTTGACAAAATAATCATATTACAAAAGATGTGTGTGTGTGTTTGTACACAGGGTTGGGAAGTGACTGATTACATGCAGTTACTAAAATAGTGGAATCAGATTGCAGGTATTTCTAGGACTACTTTCAAGTAAAAAATGGAAGTTTGCGGAGAAAAATGCATTAAACAATAGGCTGTCTGTTTATTACCGTTTCATTAATGTCAATCAATAATTTTAACGGTCACAAAAATAGAAAGATGTGTTGCCGCCAATGCAGTAAATTGCATTGGATGGCATTTCAAATAACAATGTTAAGGCGGGAAGTAATCTAAAAGTAATGAAAAGTAATCAGATTATGTTACAAAATGTATGTAATTCAAAAATGACGTAACTGATTATAATTGGTAATTAGTTACTGACGGATTACATGCAAAAAGTAACTAACCCAACCCTGTACATATATATTATACATAATTATGTCGAGTGGAAATGGCCATTGCAGTATAGCTGCTTGTTTTCCCTCCACACATAGGTGTTCATGTATGACCCATATGACGACTCCTACCAGCCTGTCCCTGTGAGCAGTCAGCACACGGTGTACATCACGCATGGAGCGGGACCCATTTACATGCTGCCATTTGTCTTCCGACTGCATTTATATTCAGCGTGTTGACATTAGGAAGAGCTCGGAAAACACTTTTTGGTCTATTTTTTATTTTTGTACTCACCCGTAGCGACGTCAGATGTTCGCACAAGTAATCAATTAATACTTGCTGTGCATGCAGTAGCCTGGACGGCCACTAGGGCCACAAGCTGCAGGCAGTCATGAATATCCGTAGGGGTACTTGAGCATCTTGTAGGGGGTAAATTAAAAGGATATTGAGGGGGGGTTAATTATTTACAAAATCATACGAATGTCGATTGCTACAGTAAAATATAAGCCACATGTAGACGGTGCCACAATTACTGAATAATTTTCCAGGGTTGGTGTCAAAGTTAACACTGTACTCTGAGGTTTACTATTGCCATGGCAAAACAGGTCAACAGCTTTTTTTATCCTTATTTGTCTTGGTCTGTATTAACAGTGTAACGTACAGGCCAAATGTGTGTTAAGCTAACACACGTAGCGGTATTCATTTGAAAATCATAAATCTCTAGGTATTCATGTTGATCTCGGGGATTGTCGGCAAACAAATGAACCCACGTCTTTTCAGGTGGAAGTCCACCACCCTAGCCATCTATCCTGCGCTAACCACGGTCTCTGCTGCTCCTCTTCTCCTCATAGGTATCCATCAGCTTGTCGTTCAGAGGGACCCGTTCGACAACGTTGCGGAGCAGCTGGCCTTAGGACTGCTGGCCGGCATAGCAGCGGGGGCGGCCATGCGATCCTTCCTGTGGATGCCCTTACTGTTTTGCTGAGAGGGTCTCGAGAACACACACACGCACACACACACACACACACTACAAGCAAATATCTTAGAAATGATATAAAGATGGAGGGTTGTAATGCGTTTCAATTGAGCAAAAATGGAACGCTTTTAGTCCCTTAAGTGGGCGTGTCACTGATGTCATTCTGCTGTGGAGGCTGACGTAAGCAGCGCCCAGACAGCTAACTCTACCAAGAACGGGCTGAAACAAAGTGAATTTATCTCAAAACAGTTTACTGCATAAACACCTTTGTAGCCTCAGCTCAGATTGATTGTAGGTACTTGGGAATTAATGTTATATACTCCAAATATTATTTATCGCCCCCAGAGATAAATAATGGCCAATGGTATGGTGAAATGTGTATTGCCCCGTTGATCTCAATGGAACGCTGGGTCACTCTGGTCTGCATAAAGGCTACATACATACTATACATGCTTTTTACATTTTTATTTGTGCATGTGTCAGTGTGGCATATCAGTGGCAAATTATTCCTTGCATTTGACCATATTTAATCCTCTTGGTGGTAACATTCTCAGAGTATTCAGGGTGGCTATTGGTGACGTAACACCACCTTTAACTGAACCTAAGCTCTAATTAGAAGTAACACAGGTTCATTTTTATTCATAGATGAGTAGCTAGAGTGAGGAAGGAGAATGTTCTTGCGTGGCTATCTGTTCTAAAGGCTTGTCCCATGGGAGCCAGGCCTGCACAGAGCCGATCACTACGAGCACTATCCTTGACCAGTTTTGTTATATTCCCTACAGTTCTGGCCACAACTATGAGTTTGATCAACAATCAAATTAAAAAATATTTTAAAATTGCACCTTTGTTCAAAATGTACATGGGATTCGTTGACAGTGATTTTTGTGAGTTTGCAATAATACATAATTATTGATCAAATGTACAGGCAAAGTTATATTATTGTTCTACTGTAGATGCCAAATAAATCAAGGCAATTAGACAATTAAAATAATTTAATTTCTCCCCCCCCCCCACAATCACACTGTTTTAACTATCAGTTGGATGTAATAATATGCACAGAATATATAATTCTAGCATAAAATTCATGTGATCACTTTTCTGGAAAACATAGGGAAAAACATTTTACAAACTTTTAATCTTTTAATAAATAAAACATGATGTAATATACACCATTATGAAATGAATATACAACAAGCATACCAAGACATTTGAAATACAAAAAAGGAAGTTCAACTGAGTTGCTTTATAAGCATCAATCTTTAAGAGTAGGTGTACAAAGGAAAGACAGTGGCCATACATTCTTATTAGTGTTTCTGCCAACACAGAGAAATCACGATGAACAGAAGCGCTGATTTCTCAGCAAAAAAGCGGTTGGTTACACCTCTTTACCAAAGAGAACCCGAGGTACAGAGTTGTTTACATATGTTTAACCGGCAAATCCCCTTTCCCCCATCATGAATATTTGAAAATTACATCCGATACTCAAACCAATTGAAATATAAACTCAGGAATATCAAACAAGATGAGAAATCACAATACAGTTGTATTGCATTTAGGATGAAGACTTAAATAGCAATCATCATACTAGATACTCAGATATACAGGAGCTGGTCAATGTTTTGACACTATCTTAGGTAAGTACAGTATTTAGACACCGTTATATAAGTGACAACAATAGTGGTGGCATGTAGCCTTCTATTTGATTTCTTGTAGATTTACGCGTTGGAATATATATTTAAAAGTCTATTCATTTCACAATAAAAGCCATGTTTACATTCCACTACCACTGTTGGTGCTTATATACGAGATGCAGACATTATAGGTTGGGTCAGCGTGTACGCCTGATTTGACATGTCACAACTATACTGTAAGTATACGTAGTGGGTGCATTAGAACTAGCGGTTAGTGATAGTGTTCACTGGATAAGGTGGTTATTGACTTCAGCACCAAACGCAATGACGTGCGTATTCCCCTTATGTGAAACAGTGTACTTGCTACCAACACGTTCTGTATACAGTACCAACAAGTCTCTATACACCAGTACGTTTTGTCAAACACCAAGTCACAAATTCAATGGCAAGGATCAAATGTACTTACTTTAAAACCTTTTACTCAAAACTTCTTATATTTCCTGATGGGTTAGGCAGAGTGAAAACAAACATATTAGCATATATTTGGCTAGAAACTGTACTTGTAAAGTAGACACACCATACCAATATATCAAGTCTTTAATGGAAATATGTATTACCATTATATAACTATATGACTGTTTGGCCAAACATCAACCTACAGTACAGTTCAGTACAGTAAAGTACAGGATTGTATAGCTACATTTTGTCTGAATCATAGAGATACCCAACAAAATAAAGCACCACAGATGTATTTAAAATAGCACCAGTTGTCAAAATGTTATGGTGGCTAAGAAAAAGCGCCCAGAATTTGTCACACTAGTCACTTGTCGCCAATATCTAATATCTGCATTAGCTGTCTGAATTTGATATATACTTACACACTTGTTGTGAAAGAAATTATAAAGTCATCTGAAAGCAGCAGAATAAAGCACCATGTCTTGTACATACATACATACATACATACATACATACTGTGTGTGTGTGTATACAGTATATATATATATACACTGTATACAGTGAGTAAATACTGTGTATATTTACTATACGCACACTGTAAAGCATTTCTTCTTGTACTGTCTGTTGATAATATGAATATTGATTACATTTATATCTGCCTGTTCCGCTGCTATTTGGACGTCTATGGAGTACCGTCCAGCAGTAATATAATCCTAGGACTATAATCAATTCACTGCTTAACTAAGACATAAAATACAGGGACAAAAGGGGATTATGAGGAGACTACGGTTCTGTATGCAGTCTGTAAATGATCGTTCTATTTAAGGTCACTATACAACAAGTGCTCAAAGTGCTAAGAACAAGGTCAGCGAGTCTGTCTAAAATAAAAACTCACGTCACAATGATGCCTCACTATTAGCCTGTCCATTTTGTTCCAGTGTGTTGCACCATTTTTGGTTATCTATTTCTATCTTGTTTTATGCACAACCAAAAGGTTTAGCCTGAAAGACATTTTACTTTTCTTCTGCATTGCAATAATAAAGCAACAGAAATATGCATAAAAAAGTTATAACCAATTACCGCTAAATAACTTTACAGTGTATATATAAAGTATATTAAATTCAGAAACTAAATTCTAGCATTTAAAACGCCATCACTCACATATACAGTAGATATTGGTCTGACACATTTAGCATCGTATATGCCATGACCCTACACTACATATTTCGCACTCAGCCATCAATATAGTTTTTTGTGAATATTTTCTCATACAAAAAATATATATATGACAATGTATGCTTATTTTAAATATTATTTACATTGTGACAAAATGTTATATATTTTGTTGTTGTTGTATGTGCATTTTCTATGTCTCTTTCTGTTCATGTTAAGACATACCATTAGTAAGGATGGGGATATACTAACTAAACACTTTCTCACAGTAGTGATACAAGTATCTGTACTATTTTCATATTATAAGAAAAGTGACATTGGCGAAATGTGTCTTACTGTGTGTTTGGTACATGAATTTCTGGGACATGTTAGTTTGTGACTTTGTTTTTACATATAAAATACAGTAAGGATGTTTTATAATGGGCTGCACCAACTGTTACCATACTAATGTATCAATAAATCAAACATATGTATCCTATCTGACAACAAATGTATTCTTTGTTGTTTTAATCAATATCATCTTGACATTATATTTGCCTAGGGTATTATTTCACTTTTTCACAAACTGATTTTTTGTGTAAGCCTATCAAACTTGAATTATTTAGGTAATTTAAATCTGGGATTCTGAAAATCAATTGGTATGTTAAAAAATCATGTAGTATTGATGTATATTAGTTAAAGAAAATAAACTGCACAGTTTTAAATGGTAGTGCATTTAGTCTGGGGAAAGCAGAAACATTTGGCTTTTTTAATTTACCGTAAAACGCATGGTGCATCTTTAATCTGTTGCTAGTTTCCTGTGCAATGTTTGTAATAGCACCAGCTGTTGTACACATATGAATACAAGCAAAATTTGGTAGAATAAACTCAATCTAAACAATTTGTTCAAACTGCATTTGCACATGAAAGGAATAAAACAAGAATGCAACAATAAACGAACAAACAAAAAAGCCAGGAGCAGCACCTCAAAGAAAGAATACAGGTTTCTATATTCTCAAGACACATGAATGATACAGATTTTCTTCACAAATTATACATTTCAGGAAATTAATGACATGTCAGATATATTTTTTGTAGGTATACCAACCACAATGCTATTGCTAATTTGAGATCCTTATACATTACCACCAACAGCAAATAATCACTAAATATCTCTAACAAAGTTGTATCTTATTGAGATGACAATCTCACAGTAGACACACATTTCTACTGCAATTCCCAGTCATGTACTGTACATTCTGAGTTTGGTTACTTGGACACAAACCATCCAATCGACCTGTATCTGTTTGAGCAGGGATTTACATTTGTCAGACATTAACAGTAAACAACAATCCTCTGTTGGGGCATTTCTATAACATGACTTAACATTCACTCAAAACTTAGTTCTGTGAAATATGTTTCTAAAAAGCCCTGAGTCTATTTTTTCCACACATAACATTTGATTGTTTTTAGAACATTTCAGAGCATGGGTTTAGTTCTCTTTTGGATCTGCTCCTCCAAAACATATTTTTGAAGTGAACATTTAGTTTTCTATTTTAAGTTCCAGTGCCTTGGAACCACAGAGGGAATGATCATGCTCAAAAATATATGAATATTAAGTTTTCGAAATGTCACTCAAGCAGCTCCAATAAGAAAATAATCATATAATAAAAGAAAAATATTTTAATATATTTTTTCATGAATTGGTGTAACTGCATGCATATATTATATTTTACATATAAAATATGCCATTTCTTATTTATTTATTTATTCATATATATATATTTTTTTTAATAATATATATATAATAAAGATATATACAGACTTTGTGGTAATATGTTTCTTATTATTATATATTGGGTCTTTTGTGAATTGCTGCTTTACTTTACATAAAATTAAACTGTATTAAATCCATTTTACAATGGCAAAACAAGCTTGACTGTGGTGAATATTTGATTATGTGTGAGAAAAAGTATAAAATGCTAGTTTTACAGATACTGTAATAGTTTAATTGTTCCTTCTAATACAGTACTTGAGGTCAGTGTGATTTACCATTTATATTCCTTCTAAAGTAGAATAGCTGAACATGTACACTGTCAAATTATGTGCCATATAATATTATAGAATGAAAAACAATTTGTATAATGCAGTTTCAATGTGTTAAAATTATAATAATTAAATTCCACAATTCTAGTTGTCATTTAATTGAGATATGAGTGAAGCCTAACTTTGAGTGAGCTCTTCACCAGCAGCACATCCGACAAAGTCAAAGCTGCGTAAATGCCCACTACAGGACAAAACCAACCAAAACTTCACACTGGTGTTGTGGTGTTAGCAGAAAAGATGAGTCACTACTAAAGTGAGCTGCTTGAGAAAGTGGAGAAAGCTGGAAAAATAAAAGAAGAAAAATAAAATGCTGCTGCATAATAAAGACCAAATCTAAACGTTAACTATATTGTGGGATATTGATTTATGATGTTTTTTGTCAAATACTAGGATTTCTTGGCTCCCTTATTATCCTCACTAGTCTGTCATAATGACCTACAAAATAATGAATAATGATAATAATATAAAAACAGGGACAATTTTTTATGAAATAACAATTTCAGCTTTCAATGATGAATACTAAAATTTTGTAAATTGTAAACAAACTCAATTACACCATATAGGGCCATACATTGTATACGACATAGACGTTGGCTTGTGTTGTATCTCATATCTCTGCTAAGCCTCATACTGTAAGGTTCTTCAATTGCTTTTTTTGGAGACACAGCTGGCAAGCACAATAAGAGAAAACAATGAATGTACAGTACAGAGAAAATGACCCAAATAGGCAACTGTTTTGACCAAACAAAAAGAAAAGAACACACAAGAAATATAAGAAATGTAAAAATTATAATAACAACAACAACAATAATAATAATAATAATAATAATAATAATTAAAAAATATATATATTCATAATAATACTAATAAATACAAAGCAGGCAAGCAACCACCATTGAGGCCATTCAAAGCCACTCTTGTTAAACAAATTACCTCCATTATTTATGATAACATATACTATTTTATAATATGGCACAAAATCCTATCCCCAACTCTGGTTGTTGTTTAAACAGGTTACATCAATAATAAGCTCCGGTGCAAACCCCACTTAGGTTTGAATGAGTTTTAAAAATGGCAAAGATGAATAGTTGGAAATAATTAGGTTAGTTGTGAACAACATTAAAAACATTTTACATATAAAGACTGAAAGACTAAAAAACTAATTGTAATCAAAAAGCTAAAGCACATTTAAATCAATTATGTCAGATTTCATATGTACATTTTTCTTATATTTCTGACAAATCAAAAATTCTGAACTAAAAAGAATGACTAATAGACAAAATATTTTGAATCCAACACAAATAATGAATTTGATGACATATGATGTAACCGAGGCTGTACCTTTATGACGCCATGTGTAAAGTATGAACAGGTGAACACATAAGAAAGCATGTTTTGCTGGCTGTGTGAGGTATATGTGGCAAGAGCAGGTGCAGTAGAACACCCATGGCTGGGAGACGCTTGCCGGCAGGGGGGCTTTCAGGCCCCGATCACACCGTGACGCGTCGTTAAAGGCCCGACCGCTTCAAATGCGATTTGATAAACCCCGATCACACAGAGACGCGCTGCCTGCGCCAAAGAGAACGGCTGCCTGAGACAACTGTCACATTGACGAACAGTGCGACTCCGCGCCTTGGGCTGAAAAGTTGAGAATATTGAAACTTTTATGCACGTCAGAAAAAAAGCGTCACCAGAGGAAAACTACGGTTTTGCTGGCGACGCGTTTCTAGTGACGCGTCTGTGTGATCGGGGCCTCAGGGGCCGTGAGGGCTGCTTGCGCTGTAAACGTCATGAGGAGTGGCCCGGCACAACAGACTGTCACAGGCCTTTCAAATGGAAACGGTAATACTGAATTATGAAAACGATATTCTAAAAGGAAATTGTTACAGACGGGAGCTTATTATAATAGTAATGTGTCAATTTTAAAGATTTTTACATTGGAGTAAATGTTTCAAAACATTGGGCAGCTATAATATTTGAAGAATATTTATAGAAATGTAATGTTTGAGCACTGACAAATATGATCCTTATGGATTTTCAAATCAATGTTGGTAGTGCTATATATTTTTTTAACTTAAGTTTAAAACAGATTAACATCCATGAAGCAAAGACACATGTTATTACAGATGTATTCCGGGGAATATGTATAATTACTTGAAATTCACTTTTTTTTAAATATTATAGTATTTGCCACAGTGGCTCTATTTCTTGGAGCCACTGTGAACCGATGTACATTGAACCGATGTACATTGAACCGATGTACATGGAACCGATGTACATTGGTTATGCCTGAACTTTCCACAGGCATAAGAATAACATTTAAATGCTGAAATTCAGTTGTATTACACTAATAAATAAAACAAATATCTTTTGGTTTTCAATATCAATTTAGGTGTCAGTGCTTCCTGTAGAGGATTATATCGACCTTATATTGTGAATGTTTGACCTTGTCCCAAAGGGCTTTCAGAGGAGTGTGGCATGGTCCAGACCTGTATTGTCCATGCTGGCCAAAATAGCCTTCTGGTCCTCTTGCGGTGGGCGGCGATACAGCAGAGCGGAAAAGCGGGCGTACGGGTCCTGGCGAATGGGCCGTTTCTTCTTCTTGCGGAGGTAGAGAGCTTCTTCGGGCTGGAGCACCTGAGAGGTATAGGCCTGCTGGGTCTGAGAGGTGGAGACACCTGCAGGTGGGGAGTGGTCACACATTTAACAACCTTGCACTCAAAACAGTTTAGTTTTTATTTATTCATTCATACTCTTGTGTCATTTATTATCCACACAGTCATGCGTTACGCACACACATTAATATCTGATACCTCTTGTCCAATACAAATATAATTAATTCATCATAGTCCACAATTACTGACCCCCAGTGGTCAAACAACACTCAGTTAAATAACCAAATAACAATATCATTACAGGTACTACATAATGTGTTCCGACTCCTCTTGCCTCATCAGAGCTAGCCTGGTATAACCCGACCCAATATACACTTCATGAATATGGTCTGGCCACGCTCCTTTGGGAAGTGTTGCCTCCTACTGGGCGTAGACCTCTGGTTAATTTTGAAACTATTGGGCACGGTTTAACCAATCAGTGTTGCCACAACTGTTTTGATCGCCTCATCTAGCTCTGCCACCATTTCTAAACACGGCTGACTTCAACGTCATCTCACTAACCCACCCTGATTGGTCCGCCAGCAGGGTGGCTGTGTGAACGCTAATGGGAACAGGCCCTGCTGTAGATGGTTGTTTCAGCCAGCGCATGGTTCCAATTGGAGGATATGTCCCATGGCTGTCAAGATATTCCGATATTAATCCGATATCAATTCATGCATTTTTTATCAAATGAGATGGCATACATTTAATATGAAAAAATATATTTGGTACTTGTACTAGGCTGATATGATGACGGCAAAATAGCCTACTCACAAATACTTATAAAACACACAGGCAAATATGCGGCTACACCTCCTACATGTCATTGAGCGATGATCGTCATGCCCATTAAACACATCAAACGTCTTTGAAAGTAGTCCAAGAACATTTCAGACATTTTTGAGGAAACGTGTGGTTCAGTGAAAAAGTTAATTGAACATTAAGTCCACTGAACGCACACAGGGTATCCAGACTACATTCTCATCTAAAGCATTTGACCTGAGAGCAATATTCGGGTGAAGGCAGGTCTACCTGTTTAATCAGCAGTC
Source organism: Typhlichthys subterraneus (assembly GCA_027564835.1). NCBI lineage: Eukaryota > Metazoa > Chordata > Actinopteri > Percopsiformes > Amblyopsidae > Typhlichthys > Typhlichthys subterraneus. Next base: position 88,023 of record JAODUH010000006.1, read on the forward strand.
ACAAACACTGAGATGCACATTCCTTGCAATAAATCTATTGAATTGTTAAAAACATTCTAACAAACTGGAATGGATACTGCTGAGCATTGGCTCTTGAAACTTCAAATATAATCAGCATTTTCTTTAGCACAACACAATGTTTTCATGTTGTTTTGTTCCATTGTCTGTGTCAGATGTCTTCAACGTTTTTCGGGCCAAGGACCCCTTCGCTGATAGAGACACGGCACAGGGACCATATCACATATGGTATAAATATTTAGTTGCCGGACCAACAATAATGTGTATGTATGGTGGCCTAGACCTATTGTGCCATGCGTAAAACTACTAAGCCATTAAAATAATAATATACATATTTATATATGAATAGCACAGAATGTATTTATGTTAATGTTTATATTGTATTTTTTATTTTATTTAAAAAAAAATTCCCCCAAAAAAGTTTGGGATCAAATTATTTGTAGGACCTCCAGTACCTCTGAGGACCCCCTAGAGGTCCCGGACCCCCTGTTGTAGACCTCTGGTCTATGTTTATCATTTAAAACGTGCTCGATGGCTACCGCTTATACAATAGCTGTTTGTTTATGATTCAGTCAAGCCGCGAATCATGCAACAACGGCAAAAACTCACGGAAAAGCTGAGCATGAATGGCAGTTTGACATTACCATAATAAAATACACAAGTATGGTATTAGCAAGTTTAATCTACAATAAGATCATTTCAGAAACATGTCAGTTTGAAAGCTTTATACAGGTCAGTTGGTCTCACCTGTTTTCCTCCTGGCCTTGGAATTGTTGTTATTCATCGTCATCTTCTTGGCCTTTTTAACACGTTGGTATCTCAGCGCGTCGATCCTCTCAGACCCCGGAAGGGCACTCAGCACACCTCCACGTCTTCTGCACAGAGAGAGCAGAGACGGAAAAGCAGGTAACTCCATGCCGCACACTGTTTAGCGGGGACACCAAACGGAAGAGCCAGACCACATGAGGACATGGATGCTAGCTCTGGTCTAGAGGTGTAGCACAAAGATCAGTGTGGAACACCTCAGGACCTGTACACAAATATTATTTTGCCAAGAAATTCAAGAATAATGTGATTAGATGCTCTGCTGCCAATCTGGGCCTAAACCGTTAGAGCCACCTGGATGTGGAGCTTAGTGATACTTCTTAAAATCCAGATGGCTAGTGGAGTTGCATGTAGTAACATACTGTATACTAGTGAGTGAGTGCCACACAATTGTGTGTGATGTTATGCCTAAATGGATCCTACCCATTATTAGAGAAAAGTGTCAACAGCGATACAGTATATCATACCATAGTATTTGCATTGTTGATTTCAGAGGGAAAAGTTAACTGAATAGGTTCTCTTTTCCCCAATGCAGACTATATTAAAATGCTGTCATCCATCATATATAATGGTGTATAATGCAAGGTAGGGTACTGGGATACTTCTCAACAGGCTTATACTGTAATACAGTTAGATGCAGTGCTGGGAAAGTTACTCCTTCATTACTCCTTCATTACTAATAATAACTAGTAATAATATTACTTTACTTATTACTGGGTATTAAAAGTAATTAGTTATGTTACTAGTTACATTACTATATTAATTTCGCAATCACTACCCTGCCTCGCCCCTTCTGAACAATGACAACGTGTGTAGCCAGCTCATTTTAGAAGTGAATGCTCTTTATTGGAACAATAATGAACCTTAGGAGTCAACAATCAGCCAAAGTGAAAACATTGCAGCCTCTCAAACCACATGATTGACAGGTGGGTTCAATTAGCCTACCCTAACCCCAGAAATCCACTGGGCACATGTGCGGAGCGTGTGCGACACGTTCTGGCTCCAACGTGGCCTTCGGAGTTCTAGTCATTTCTTTCACTTCCACCACATGCAATGCGGGGTGTGCTGGAAGCGTCCCAGAAGTGGCTCTCCGCTCTGCTTCGCTAAAGATAGGCGTTGTGTCTATTTGTGACGGATGCCATGCAGCTCAAATACAAAATACAATCGAAATTGTGTGCAAAACAACGTGTGCAGACTCTTGATTGTATTTCACATGACTAGATTGGTAGCAGGAGGCCAGAAGTGAAAAGGAATTGACATCTGGGACGATCGGTTAATTTTATAGATTTAAAAACACAGAGTTATATCCACACAAATCCAGGACAAAACCAGAAAGGACCATGGTGTGGAATTTAATTGAAGTCGTTTTTTGGAGTGGAAGTCAGTCAAAGTAAGTCAATGTCGGACAGGTTTTTGTTGATCTCGCCAATACACCTCGCAGCGCTATGCTTTTGAAATGCTCCTGATGGAAGTTGACGCTTCGATGGGACGGAACAAATCCGCGTCGGAGCCGGAACCCTGCGCACACGTGCCCGGTGAAATCCCGGCATAAGTTTGCTAGGACCATAAATCTCGTTCTTGTAGCGCAGTAATGCAGCATTAATTGGATTACTTATTACTGATTTGGAAATACTAATTAGTTACACTACTAGTAACTGAAAAAAAGTTATAATATTACAGTAACTAGTTACTAGTAACTAGTAACTAGTTACTGCCCAACACTGGTTAGATGAGCAAATATTTAAGTCTGCACACACCGTGAAACATTTCCTTTTAGAAAATGAGAAACACATTGTGCATTTTCTGTATTCTGAAAAGAAAGTCTCTCAGATTTTATTCCACAGCTGTGCACCATTATAAATGACTGGAAAACATCATTTAAATATGCTCTAGGTTGAAAAAAGTGAACATTCTTTAAATACAAAGCAAAAGAAAAGTATGTTTTTATGCTAAAATTGAGTTTTCTTTTAGAATCAAAATTGGTCTTCTACTCTGAAAATAACAGATGCAAATCTACTCAGCGTCAAATGTATAATTTCTAGCTTTTCATGAAAGCGTCTACAGACCTGCCTTCCTCTCTTGGAGAGGTACTTACAGTGCATTTGGAAAGTATTCACAGCGCTTCACTTTCTCCACATTTTGTTATGCTACAGCCTTATTAAGTGAAAAAAGTTTGTTTGAAATTTTTGCAATTTTATTAAATATAAACACAAACAAAATCGCATGATAATCCTTGAGATGTTTCAACAACATGATTAGAGTCCACCTGTAGCAAATTAAGTTGATTGGACATGATGTGGAAAGGCTGGGTGTGCCTGTGCCACCCAGAGAGGCAGCTGGCACACCCAGAAATCAAAAGCAGAAACAGAACATATTTATGTTATAGCCTTACTAAAAGGTTTTGTATGAAACATAAGCTATTATGGTCTAATTACTAATTATAATAGCCCAATTGTTCATTCTAAATGTATTTAGTCAAAAACATCCATCCACAGTTAAAAAGTGCTTACGCGCAACTTTGTTGACTGCCCCTGTGAGCATCACACGGGAGTAGTAGTAGTATTAGTAGTGGTAGTAGTATTAGTAGTAGTAGTAGTAGTAGTTGTAGTAGTAGCCAATGTCATGCCTAAAAGTGGTTGTCCGATAAAAAGTGATTGCCGTCCGCATCTACAGCTGCTTTTATCTGGCTGAAACAGGCTATACGTAAATAATTATTGCACGTTGATGTTTAAAATAACCAAAAATGGTGTTCGATGTGGCACACCAGGTTTTTCAGAGGCACACACACAGTCTTTTTTATGGCTACGCTACAGGATTGAACATGAAAATGGCTGTGCACAGACGCTCCCCATCCAACCTGATGGAGCTTGAGAGGTCCTGCAAAGAAGAATGGGAGAAACTGCTCAAAAGTAGGTGTGCCAAGCTTGAAGCTTTCATACTCAGAAAGACTTGAGGCTGTATTTGCTGCCAAAGGTGCTTCAACAAAGTAATTACCAAAGGCAGTGAATACTTATGTACATTACATTTTTGTACTTTTAATACATTTGCAAATATTTTAAACTTTTTTCACTTTGTTATTATGGGGTATTGTGTATAGAATTTTGAGGAAAAAAGTATTTGAATCCAATTTGGAATAAGGCTTCAACATAACAAAATGTGTAAAAAGTGAAGCGCTGTGAATACTTTCCGGATGCACTGTATGACAACATGGCAGCACACAAACTCTGCCACAACACACGGCTCTTTCAAGGCACAGAAGACAAATAGCATTACAGAGGGAGCAGGGGGGGGAGGAAGGGGGCATCTTCCCACCGTGGCTGCAGAGAAAAATCTAAGGCTGTTAGTAGAGGGGGAGAATCACAGCTGAGCAACAAAGCATCATCGATATGCATTCATAGACATGGAAAATGCCTACAATGGGCTTCACCATGCTGACAGGGGGAGAGATGGCGGGAGGGGAACAGTCACATAATGAAAAATAAGCCAAAAGAAGCAAAGCACTAATACAACAAACGTAACAAGAGTTTATCCATATAATTGTTTCCTTTTTTTTTTTTTGTATGTTTTTGAAACGGAAGAGCAATATTTAGCGATGGCATGCATGGCAGTTTGCACATGAAACACGACTTTAAAGGGGAATACGTTGAAAAAACATTTCAAAGGGCAGTTCACTTAAAACTTGAAGGGAGTCAGTCCTTTGGTTTGTTCCTTATTAAAATATGTATGGTAGTTCTTGCAAGACACTTGCTTCATAGGGCAGTAAGAACTGTTCTGCAGTTCAAACTCACAAGTATACATGTGAACTGTAGTCTTACAAAGACTCAAGATGACCGTATGTGTCCACCAAGAACTTCATTTTTTAACTTGCAGTGCTAAACAGTTGGTCACATCCAGTCTGGTCAACTGATAATTTTAAGTTCAATCTATTTTAAGTTAAAACATTTCAGTTAATTATATCTATATCTATTATGTATTGCCTAAGTTCTAAAACTATGTTTTGGGAACACACAACAGCATCAATATTTAAATGGTTTCCCAGACGCCATAAATGCTAAAGGGATGCCAATTGTACAATGTATTTCTATTAGATATGAAATAAGGCTGTCAGTCAATAAACATTTTGTATCACGAATAATCACATAAATATGTTACATAATATATAATAATCACATAATATATAAATATTTTTATGCAAATGTTGTATTTATTTTGCGTTAAAGCTGGTATATACTGTTAACACTTAAAACATTTCCATTTTGAACAGGTAAAAATATTCGATTTGTTACCGTAATCGCAATTATATTATTTCACAAAGTGTGTGATTAATCGCAATTACTGAAAATGTTTTAATTGACTGACAGCACTAATAGGAATTATATATATATATATAAATATGTATATATATATATACACATATATACGTATTTATATATATATGTATATACATATATATACACACACATATGCATATATATGCACACATGTACATATACATATATATGCACACATATACATATACATACATACATATATACATATACACATATATACATATACATACATATACATACATATACACATATATACATATACATATATATATACACACATATACATATATATACACACACACACATATATACACACAT
>JAODUH010000006.1:101931-123173 GCA_027564835.1 Typhlichthys subterraneus
CACTACTTTACATTGCAGAAAAGTGTAATTTCTTCATTGTTGTCACATGAAAAGATATGCTCACATATTTGCAAATGAAAGCAGGGTAAAGCATGATTCAAACGAAGAACAAGGGCTCCTATGGCGATGTCGTGCTGATTCCCGGGCTTTAAAGGGGCTTACCTTCCACAAACTACAGAGCACATTAAAAAGGTTTTATTCTGTAGTCACAAATAGTTATGTCTATTCTACATTGCTTTTTATGTTGATCAAGGTAACAATTTTACAAAAATGCTTCACAGATTAGATTTTACTAGGATTAAAAGCAATGTTGACTGAATTTAGACCTACACAACTAATCATATTCCAATATCTGAATGAATGTAAATGTGCACTACTAAAAGCACTATAATCTACACACCAGACTATAAAACCAATTTGCCACCGAATGCCAAAATGTTCTGAAAACTTAAAACAACTTGATAAATTAAAAGCATTATGAAATGGGCCAGACGATTCACATGATGTCTCTCCCTGAAAGCCTAGAGAGCACCTACCCTGAAGCTGACAACTGGGGTGGAGAGGGTTCAGATGGAAGGATCGCCTCCTCAGTCCTCCTCTGAGATGGCATCTGACCAAAAATGTTGCTGCTTTCCATGGGGGGTGATGGGGACTGGGATGGGTAGCTGGTTGCAGAGGTGGCAAAGGCCATGTGGGAGCGGTAGCTGGGGCTTGTCCTTCTACTGCCCCGGCCTTGCGCAGGAGAGGAGGAGGGGGAAGATCGCCTTGAGAAGCTGGCTGCAGAGGGAGGAAGGAGGGTGATCTCAGACATCTCCGGAGGTATGGGAGGCTGGACAATGCCGGGTCGGGGTCTGGGTCGCACTACGATCTCTGGAGAGCCTTCGTGAGAAGTGAAAGGGCTCTGGGTGAGGGGCGAGAGCCGGGAGGGTTGGAGGACCACCTGGTGCATGCCAGAATCCATCCTACGTGTCTGCCTGGGACTGAAGCGAGGGGCGGTCTCAAACCATCGAGTGTCCAGGCTACTGAACGTGCTAGGGACTATGTGGGCCATTGGATCGGTGTAAGGCAAAATGGGGCCACCCATAGTGTGGCTTGTGTGTCTAAGATGCCCTAGATGTGCCTCTTGCATAGCTAAATGCTTGGCTGGGGAGCCGTGAGGCTTGGCCCTGCTTGGAGACTTGCTCGGGCGGCGCTTGGGAGCCCCCAGTGGCAGTACGGTAGGATAGGTGGGCATCGGGAGGGACGAGGGCTGGAACGCACCGAGGGGAAGCACGTGAGGCGGAGGAGGATAAGGGGAGTCGTGGCGGAGATGCATAGGAGGATGGGGAGGGAAAATGAAGTGGGGCCCCTCCAGACTTGCGAAGGTAAAGTCCAGACCCTGCCAAATATCCGGAGAACGCGTGGTGGAGGAAAGTGTCAGAGGGAGGGGAAAGCCAGAGACGGCGTACTGTTGGATGTCGCCCTCTCCCATCTCTTCGGGAATCATTGTATAGCCAAAGGGACCTTCGGCAAGAAATGGAGGGGAGGACATGACAGAGCTCAGAGGGCTGCTGTCAGGCATGTAGAAATGAGGCAGGGGTTCATGCTCCCCGTGGTTTCCTAGGTAGCCATAGAAAGCCCTGTGGTGGAGAGCACTTCGGATTTGCCCCGTGGCCTGAAGACGGCTGCTCTCCATGATGGTCATACCTTCCAAGGGCCTCTGGAAGCGAGGGCTGTACGCCGGAGGTTGCAAGTATGAGTCCTGGCTTGAGATGGGGGAAATCTGGTGCGGCCGTAAGGTGGCCATCACCGGCGGCAACGGTCTAGGATCATCGTTCTCTTCGTCCGATTGCCGGAATTCAGGGTAGAGATCGGACTCTTCCACGAAGGGGAAGCCTTCAATTCGCCTGGGCTTAACAGACATTTCTGGGTCAGTGGGGTCCATAACAAAGCGTCCATCTGGGCCTCGGCTGATGAGTTCAATGGGTGTTGTTGCTTCGGCTTCACGCTTGGAGATGCTGTACTTCTTGCTTATTATTGCTCGTTTGGTCTTCTTGTATAAAGACAATTCCTCTTTCTTCCCTGAAATAGGTGGCACTTTCTTGACGTGCAGCTCAAAGCCATCTTCAGAGGACTCCGAAGGTGTTCTCTTTGAGCGCACACTCTCTGGGCTGAGCTTTCCTAAAGACCTACGGTATGGAAGAAAAGAAAAGATGAGTCATGAACAGTCTAAAAAAAGAAAGAGAGCCCTTTTTAGGATACAATATCAACTGCTTGCTTTACCCTGCACATTGTAATTCACTCAAAGTCATTGCTATAGCAATTTCTCAACAGTGCATAACACTTACTCTTACAACTCCTACTACAAATATGTCATTTCACTGGTGAGTAATAAGGCCTGCATATGGTTGACTCACATGGTTGACTCATTCTGTGTGGCCTGGCTTCACTAAACCATTTCATTTATCATATTGAGGAGCAAAATACATATATTCCAACCCAAAAAGCACTGCCTTTTGCCAGGATGTTCTTACTTCTAATGAAGTATTTCTTGAAGAGACCTGCCTGAATCATCAATACAAGACTATAGGATGAGTTTGCAGTTGAATCAAGTGGAGACAATGGCTAGTCAAGTGAGTCACAAGAATGTGTGCTCATATTGGAAGACAAATTGAATGACTTTAGTCATTGGTGTGTCATGAGGCATGCGAATATGGGAATTCCTGCCACACAGTTGGGTGCAAAGAGGCACAATGGCCGCAAGTTCTAGAACAGAGAGAATTGAAATGTCTTGATGTGTCTCTATGGTTTGCTTGAGCAAGATGCCCGATCCAAATAGCACAATCAAAATTCTTTTCTCTCTAGTTATATGTAATGGAACATTGCTTGACCCAGTGCAGAACACCAGTCTATTGGCGCTTCAACAATTACTGGTATATTGTAACTATGTTCCATGAAAAACAACATGTGTATGTTAGAGGGAGCTAAATGTCCATGTACTGTATCTTGTCAAGTCTGAACAAATTCAGTGGGACATCATAAGGGGTTTAGTAATATATGTCATGGCCATTTAAAGGACAACCATCCTAACAGCAGGACTTCATAAATGTTATTTGCTGAATTAGCAGCCAGGTTAAAACAAGGTTGGGCTATATGTAAATGTATATGCTCGTTTTAATAAATTACATTTCCAGTACAGAAAATCTAAATGTGCATTATAGTGTTTTAACATAAATTAATCACATATTAATTAGGGAAATAAAAAAACAGATTTGTTTTGGAGCCATGTTTACTTTATTTAGTGACAAAATACAACATGTGTTTGATTGTGATTTAATAAGGTTAATGTATATCATTAAGGGGTGTGGAGCGTGTTATCAAAGGCAGCTGGCATTTTAAAATAACATTATACTCTGCTCTATTGTATATTCTAAGCTCTTTGCAAACACAATATTTAATTTGCAGCATTAGTTCAGATACAAGACTCTGGCATAAGCTCATCTGCTGTTAAGGTGCAGAGGCAAATCTTCATATATAGTGATATCAATATCAATATATATATAAATATAAACAAACCATAACACTACCTGCTTATACAGTATAGGAACTTAATTATAAAGAACAGCCACAAATGCAACACACACACACTGTTAAAAGAAGAGTGATATTTCAAGTTGCTGTTTTTCAATTCCTTGTCATAAAAATAGAACAATCTTGGAATATTTGCTCAATATGCAGCAATATCCCTATTAGTTGAGGAATTATAAACATATAGGAGACTGGTACATTGCATCATGACTATACAATTATACAATTACAGGTTCTACAACGCGATATTTCACATTTTCTCAATACATTTACCACTATTCAATTACTGTATATATTAGATGTGCTTTCATTCTATATTATTAGCTGGTGTCGGTAATGTTTACAAATGCTGCATGAGGCTCAACACTTTTAACTTAACACAAGGTTTTCAAGAAATTCAACATACAAGGTAAAAAGAGTAAAGAATAGGAAAAAAACTGAAGGAATCTGAGGGGAAAGCACAACACTGAAGTAAATTAAATCATGGTGTCAAAGCAGGAAAATGGCTTTAGGTTGCTTAGGGATAAAGCGGTCACAGGCACATATAGGTCAGCCCACCAACACGCCATACAGTTTGACAGAATACTGTAAAACTGATTCATGAAGAACACTCATTTGTAGTTGCCGAAAGGGTTATCACAGGAATGTGCACAACCTTCATAATTGTAGTTACCACAGTAACCAGTACCAGCTAATTCAACTGTCGAATTTAAAGGCTTCAGACAAGCTATTCTCAGATTTACAGTGGAATCCTTTATCTGAAAATAAGACAAGAGTTCACATTTAAGCCAAAACCAAAATTCATGAATGAGTGTCTGTGTTGATAGTTGACATTTGTAGAAGCCTTAACTGTACGGTTTGTCTCCAATAGGTTAATGTGTTGACATCAGGAAAGAAATTGTGGATGCCGTAAATAACAATAAAATAATAATCTATAACATCCATTTGGTTCCAGTTTTAGCAAGTTGTCTTAAGGCCTGAAATGATTTTTAAACTCCAAGAACCAGCTTGCTGTTGACATTTGTGTCACATGTCACATCAAGTGCACATGGTTGCAGTGGGAGGTGCAGAGAACAATGCAAACCTATTGTTGAGGAGTAGAGAGGCGTGGCATGTCCGCCACTCAAAACTGGCGATGAAGGGGCATGGGCTCGTGAGTTTCAAACCAAAACAACAGTGTAATCCCCGGCACAATAAATACAGCAACATACTTTCTGCTAAACAGTTAAGGGTTTCACAAAAATGCAACACTAACTATTAGTGTATACAAACAACTGTACACATTTTATTTCCCTCTATCTTTTATACAGACGCATGTGAATTAATGCCCAGAGAGCCTGAATCTTGACTGGCACCAACGACCAGATACGTAGTTCCATCTGAACATGTCATACATTAACCTATATTGGGTCTAAAAGATCCCGGTGGACGAGCGCTGACATTGGCCTTAGTCAAGGAGGGGTGAGGAGCTGGGGGCTGAACCAACGGGTGGTGGGTTGGGGGGGGGAGGGGAGGATGTGGTGGCAATGGTGGGCGGACTCACTGAGGGCTGGATGGTGGGGACCTGTACCTGCTGGCGTCCAGCCCCTCCCAATAGGGCTCGACGCCGGGGAGGGGGCTAAGAGGACTCCTGTAAATGTGGGGAGACAAGACAATAAGGACAGAGAAGTGTGGGGGGTGTGGGGGGTGGGTGGGGGGCGACGACAGCCACTGATCCACACATCTAAAAGAAGAGATGGAGAGAAGATGTGCGCTATGACAGGTATGGGGGGTGGGCGCCATGGGAACAGGCGGTGGAGGGTCAGAGGGCATGTGAGACATAGACATTTATTAATTATTCCATCCATGTTGTGGTTAGATCATTAGTGCGGTCTAAATGCTTGAATTTACAGGGCTCCCGTTCATCTGGTTCATGACGTTCTTCTCTCTCTCTCTCTTTCCCTCCCTCTCTCCCTCCCTCTCTCTCCCGGGCACTAGAAGAATCGCCCGTTGAGTGCGGCAATGCAGCCAGCCGCTGACGACACAAGATACGACGTAGCAACATACATTTAGCCAATCAGGGCCCTCGATTCTCACGTGCTTGATGGGCGCGGACTTGATCGCACTAAGCAGACACAGACTTAGTGACGTTATGACAACGATAAATGTGGTTACTCAAGCCGCAGGATCATATATACAGTATACATATTTATTACACATCCATATTTTAGCTGCGTCCAAATACAATTCAAAAATATTTCATTTGTAAGGAGAACTTTAGCAGAAAAACTACAAACTTGGCTCAGATCAACCTGACTCAAAATGAGACAAGCTAGCGTAAAAGGTAGGCTTCTCCCATTATTACCGAAAGGCTAACTGGATGCAGTCACGTAGCCTAGCTACTGTGGTTTCCTGTCCATTCTTAGCCTACTTTTAAAAACAGAGGGAATATAGCCTATATCCTATAAAATGGACTGTATGTGAACTAATGATAATTTTCATATTTATTCATCTGCAGAGTTATTTCATACCATTAGGACACATAATTAGCCTACTGACCATTTCACATAGCACTGGTAACCTGCAGTAATCAATAATCCGTACAGAGTTGGCACCTCATAATAAGCAGGCTATTTCATGTAGGCCTAGTTTGCGCGCACGCAAAATAAAAACTTCAAGCGTTTGTCCTGCGATGCATGCCCCGAGTTGCCGAGAGGTAATTTCTCTAAAAGGGTTGTTCACATTTTTATTATACACCCCCTCCCCATCTGGATAGGCTCCTCAACAGGTCATTTTAGAGATCCACAGATCTGCTGTGGAAAAAAAAAATCACCAGATGCTAGCAAGTGTCACGTGAATCCAGCTCATTTATCCTTCTGCTCTTATTCTACTCATTCCCAAGAACACTGAATGGCTGTTCATATCACAGTGTTGATGTAATATTTGTTTTCTCTGTATAGGCTACATAAAAGCAGAATGTCCTGTTTTTTATTGATAATAACATTGGATATTTAAATGATATAATGTCTTGTGAGTGTCATACTGTATCATAACATCTGATTATGTTTCATGTAGTTTTACATTGTGGCATATATATATATATATATATATATAGTAATATTTTTGTTTGCGGGCATTGGTTTGCTTTTATTCATTACATTTATGATTAAAAAAACAGACTGGAACAGACACACCTGGTATAAGAATACTCTATGCTATAGTAAGGAGTTAAATGAACAGCTGAGAAAAATGTGCACTGTTTGAAGTATTGTGGAGAGAACATAATGGTTTTGAGCTTTCTCATATGTTCCTGGCAGCTGTCAGTCAACCCTTGGAATCAACCCTTTATACTAGCAGCATGACGTACAGTATGACCCTAAACACAGAAGTGAACCTCCACCTTCCACAGAAGAAATTCATTTTATACTTGGAATGTATCTGTATATTTCATATGTCCAAAAAAAAGACATGAAAGAGTGCAGTTTTATTAGTTAAATGCTTATCAAAAATGATGATCATATTACTGTAATTACTGCAAATATTCAGAGTATTCCGTTGTTGTTTACACACCATGGAATATAGCAACTCTAATTTATGTAGAGCAGTCATTTTTCACTCCCCACTGTTGGTGGAACATGTTACATGTGCACTGTGATGTCAAGGCGGTCATTTAGCTAAAACATACACATTCAGTTCAATTGACTGCAAACAGTTGCTATGGGGGAGAGAAGTGAAACGTTAAACCTATCACCATAAGGTACTGTTTTGATGGCTGCACAATCACTGCTTCTAATATCAGCGGCAGGAGAAGAATCACAAAAGCAGAGCCTCCGCTGGCACTACCTTCAGTGCTGTCTTGTTGTGTGAACCAGATATACCTTGTGGTTTTTATCGCTCCGACATGCCTTCTGAGACAACAGAGTGCGGATGCAGCGATAAAGCCATAACAATGGACTGGTTACTCATGCACTACAACCACCCTGTTAAAGGAGGGAGCATACCACAAGCGTTACAGGACGTACAGTGACACCGGAAACCATGCATCTTCTCGACTCTCTAGTTCTTCATTAAAATCATGCTGTCTGTAGGGTTCATGGTAGCTTGTGACAGTTGTACACCACATTGTAACACATTCTGTGTGCAAATATTAAAATAACAAAACAAATATATCCTATATTCCCACTTTAGTCGGACAATGCACTAAAATATATAGCAGACTTTTCTGTGCCATAGAATATGAAACTCAGCACAAAGGGCTGATGTTTAGATATTATAATTCACTTAAAAGCCTTGGTTTATCTCCTGTATCACAGTGTAGACCTGATACTCAATAAACAGTATTGGCTTTGCTGACATGCACTGTGGCTGAGAGCTACAGCTCAAATGGGACTCAACAATAAACTCTCTCTCTCTCTTCTGGGATTGTGTTACAAAAAGCCTCGGTTTCCGATGGAGTTATGCCGCTAGGCTGAGGGGATGTAATGTGTGTCATTCTTGGGTTACTTACGCAGTTTCCAGGCTCTTTCTGAGGTGGGTTATGGATAGAGGGGGGTCTGGAAGACATGGGGACAAAGAAGAAAACTTTGCATAATCATTGTGTAATGATTATTTTAGTTAACTAAACTAAACTTGAAGTGCATGGCCCAAAAAAGTACAAGAATGTACATGTACATGTTCTTGAAGGCCTGAGATCTGAATAGCCCATGAGAAGACTTCATTGAACTGTAAAGATTTTATATTGTGTTATTTGGGGAATGTCCGATCCTATGCTACGGATGGCGCACTATAAACCATAAATGACTCATTTAGCTGTTATTTAGTGAAATTATATGGTCTGTTTGTTGGATTTGAAAGCCTGCTTGGTTCAGTATGAAGCATAATGCTTTAAGCACTAATGATTAGTTGAATCATTATTTTCTGGTACAACTGTTCTCCTGGAAACAAGAATCACTTAATTGGCATGACACCAGATTATTTAAAGAACTATATGTTTATGTTAAGGATCCTCATTATCTGACACCACGGCAATGCACTAATCTTCCAAGGGTTTACACAGGACACAACATTCATTTTTAAAGGTGCGACGTATAATTTGTTTAGTTTAAAACATCCAAACACCAACCAAAATTATCAAGAGAGGTATAAGAAATATCAGTTTTGATGATGTGTCAAAGGCCTATATGTACTGCATTGTAGAGATAATTTCTGAAATGAACAGATGGGTCCGGTCCATCCACCCATCCATCTTCATTCGCTTATCCTGAGGCATTCCTAGGCCAATGTTGAGATATATTCTCTCCACCTAGTCCTGGGTCTTCCGCGAGGCCTCCTCCCAGCTGGACGTGCCTGGAACACCTCCCTAGGTAGGCGACCAGGGGGCATCCTTACCAGATGCCCTTACCACCTCAACTGGCTCCTTGCGACGCAAAGGAGCAGCGGCTCTACTCCGAGTTCCTCACGGATAGCTAAGCTTCTCACCCTATCTATAAGGGAGAGGCCCGCCAGCCTCCTGAGAATACCCATTTTGTCCGCTTATACCCGTGATGTAGTTATTTCGGTCATGACCCACCCTTCATGACCATAGGTAAGAGTAGGAACAAAAATTGCCCGGAAGATCGAGAGTTTTGCCTTCCGATCACAAAATCGATCATCGACCTTCGATCTAGGCTGCTTTGGTACCACCTACACTTATGAGCATCCTTATATAATTTTAGACTGTGTGTGTGGACACATGTAAGCGGATTGACTGGGAGAGCAGGCGACTGCTCTGAATGGGAGGGTGAACTAAGGTCGCCACAATATTCTGGTGAAATGCTGACCCCTAGTGATTTGGAGAAGATGGTCATTTTCTACACAGAGCACCTTTAAACATTACACATCCCAGTATAGATCTAAGAACATTACAGAACATACGCATACAGTGCCTAGACATGTACATACACCAACACACTATAATAATAACAAAACTGAGTGGACAACCTTAATCTCACCAGAGGTGAGATTGCCCACCGCCATTCACAGACAGTTAACATATGCACAAATAGTTTGAGCTTGTGACTTGCACACTTTTGTTATGTGTGACAAGACCTCACCTCGTTTCCTCTTCAGCTTGCGGCGGCGCTGCTTGTTGACGAAGCAGGCGGCCAGGGTGCTGAAGAGGACGGCGGCCGCCAGGAAGCAGATGGTCGCCACGATACCGGCCACGACAGGCCGCGCCAGCCCGTCTTCCTCCTTCATCTCGGGAGGGGGGAAAAAATCTGGACGGCGTGCGCAATGAGATACAGAGGGAGAGAGAAGCAAAATGAAAGACAGGATGGTGAAGAAGCGGCATAAGAAAGGGTTATCATACCAGGAGCACGTTTTGTGGTCGTATACATTTATATACATATATAATTTGGCAGAATTTCTTTTAAAGTTTATGACTTCCACAAAACACTGCCCGCTGTCGCAGATGAGGACAACACGTCCATGTCAAGATAGTCTTCCCGTAAAGAAACATGAGTTATCTGATTCTGGGAAACCGACACTGTGTGTTTGCAGCAGAATGGAATGCATTAGCTTAGCAGTTTCATTGGCTTGTTGTATGCTGCAGCTAGGTGTGCTGAAGCTACCAGCCAAAGGTAAATCATACTGCATGTGCTAAATTGTATCCTGGTTAGCAGACTAGGTGAGCTTCCCAGATTATTCTTTTATCCCATTTGCTGTTTTGAAAGGCTAACAAGTCTACACACCCCTGTTAAAATACCAGGTTTTTGTGGTGTAAAATAATGAGACAAAGATACATCATGTCAGAACTTTTTCCACCTTTACATACTGTACACATACATTGGACTATAACTACTGTAGAACAGGATGTCATAGTGATGTCAAGGAGTCATTTTTACACAGCTGGTAGATCTTGTAATGGCCGATGATCCTGTCAAACGTCTTCTCTCACCTAGCCAAAGTAGCTAGTTTGCCTCTTAAACTAAAACAAAAAAAAAAACTGAAATAATGAATGCGATTTGACTGGAGGAATAATTAACTGAAGAGGAACAGTCATTGTCACTGTTGTCACTGTTGACTATCGGAGCTACAGTACGGTACGGCAGTCTCACAATTCCACTCACATTCACAGCAGGCCCACCCATTACCAATTTTAGATTTGGGCTGAATTAGTCATGTGGTTTTATGATGATGACTGTATTCAATTGGATTTAGTTACATTTGGCAGTTTGTTTTGTAGGCGATATGAGAATGTTTACATTGACTTTTTCATATTCACTGTAAAAGATAATTACTAATTATATTAATTTAACATACTGTTAAAACAGAATAATTGGACTTATAGCCTCAAACACTTCTTTTAGTGTAAATTTAGAGTGATCTCAGAACCCTAGCTCGCTGTTTATGTTTACTGTTTGCAGACGTGCACATGGCTACAAGACATGGGCAGAGGATGGGGTTAGATCTACGTAAGGTGAGGAGTAGAGAAGAGTGTCGCTTGAAACTAACAACCACGTCCAGCTGCGATGCTAGGGAGAGAAACAGCATTCCTCATAGTTTTTAGCCCGACTTGCCACTTCTTGAGGCAGTCTGACTCAGCAAAATGTAAAATACTTTCAAACAAACAAATATGCCTGCCAGTGTTAAAAAATATTCTGTTTGCCTTGTATGACTTACAGTGTGACTGTGTGCTGAGCATTATTATGCAGATACTTCAGCATTGGGAATTGTCTCAATGCTAAATACTGTATATAAATCTGCAGTCATATTATATAATTCTCCCATTGAATCAACAGAGGGCAGCAGAGCACTGGGATCGTTCTAAAGGTTGAAAATGTTTCTTCTGCTCTATAAATGCAGCTGCTTTAGCCAAATGAAATGTACTCATTGACCTCTGCATGACAATCACATAATATGTAGGAAGGGTTTATAGTCAGATTCAGGAGTATTTCAGCGTTACAATAAACAGAAGATCTCTTTTTTGTTGTTTGTTATTTAAAATGAATATACCGGTAATGGACCGTGAGGAGCATAACGATGATGTCATACCTTTCAGGATAGCACAGAGGAGTGTGCACGTACTGCAAGCTAAAATGTGATAGTGCTGAGCAGGCAAAATGTTGAGTTGGAGTTGCTGTGTGTGCAATACATTCACAGCACCTCTTCAGCTAAGGAACGGTAAACTAGCCTCTGGGCTAGCTAACAAGAGGCCCGCACACAGGCAGAGATCGTGGTTCCAAACCCGGGCATTTAGACGGTGGGCCAAACACTATTCGTGTTGTTCATAGATCCCCATCGATAGAATACACAATTCTTTGTGTATGATATCACGTAATTCTATGAAGTCTAATACAAATTATTGGCAGCTCTGGTTTGACCATATACTTTCACAAACTTATATTTTAATTGTTCGTTTGCTCAGGCATATCACGGGAAAGCTTTAGTTGTATAACCAATCAGTGTACTGTTTAGCGTCATTTAAAACATCAACCAATCGCGTAACGCCTAAACCCTAAAACGTAAACACAGCAAAGGAGAATTGTCAAGTAAAAATGTTTAGAATTTCAATTAAACCAAATGATTATTAGTGTTGACCAGGTGGTTGCTACTGGTGACCAGGGGGTTGCTACTGGTGACCAGGGTGTTACTATGATCCCTGACGGGGTCACGTCAGGAACGTCATGTCTTACCTGTGCTGGACACTCCCACTACGTTACTTGGCTCGCTTATCATATCCTCCATGACAGCCATGACTCGGAACTCATACCAGGCCTCCTGGGAGCACAGACCAGACACAGACATGCAATTAAGGTGACATAGCCCTCTCTTATGTCTCTGTTTCCATTAGAACGGCTAAGGCCAACTCTGGAAGGAGATGTACTGCAGGATTTGTGTTTCCAACGATCTGCTAGCTAAGCAAAGAATGACGGTATTTGAAATCAATCTCACGTCACATGCCAAGACGCAACATGTTGAGAGTGCTAGAAAGAACATTTTACATTTTACTGTCAATAATCAGTATAATTGTCTATAATTAGACAATGGTGCATAATTAGCCACTTTTGGCTGTGGCTGTGTTGTATCAAAGTTGTGCTAGACATTTGGGTCAAATATCAAAGAACCACAGGAGCGATGGATTATTTGGAGATGGATAGATGGAAGAAGGGTTGGATGCAGCTGTTTGAGCACTCAAAGAACGAAATGCAAACCAAAAGCCTTTGCATAATGAAATATAGTCAGCTGAGGGTAAGGCATGTGCTTTATGTAACTTCAGTTCCCAAACATACACACAAACACACATGGATACTACCAAATAAAAGAGTCTCTTGTGATGTAATTACCTCAATCAACGCAGTAAATTAAATAATTAGCTATAGAAAAGTGGTATGGAATAGTTGTAAAGTGTGTGTGCATGTATAAACAGTATATGTGTGCGTTTGGGGTATAAAGAGTGTGTAGGTGTACCAGAGGGTAGATAAAAGCATCAGTTTGGCTGTACAGTGGTGTGTATATAGAGTGGTGTTTAAAAAAGAGAAAGCATTAACGTGTCATGCCAAGCGAATTAGCCAACCTGAGCACGACGAGCGATATTGTGTCAATTAAGTATTAAGTAAATTAAGAACTTTAACCTGGTTAAATGAAGGGGTATGTAAGAAAACATATACAGTACATGTAATATTCTTCACCTCTTTGAAAGGATCTCTATTTCTTTTTCCCACAGCTCACTCAGCCAACAGTATATGTCACCATTTCACTTCATGTTTCTTTCATGCTTTAGTAAAAAGTATTATTATTTTGGTTTTGTTTTGCTGCTTTCAATCGCTGAAACACAGGGCCATTTCTATTTATAGCTGCATAAAATAACTTGAAGAAGAACTGTTTTTGTACATAATCCTTTTTCCGGCATACTTTCTGAATTATGATGATGGTGGGGTAATGGTAATATATTGTTTTGTTAACTTAAATAACAAGAACTTTTCCATTCGGTTAAAGGTCACACCAGCACTTTTACAATAACAACAGTAATTTAGTGGACACTTCTAGTCCAAAGTGACTTAAATGAACAGATTTACAAACATTACAAGGAGTAGATACAGTAGGGGTTAGACCTTCTGCTCAAGGATGCTTACAGGCAACACCCAGACCAGTGCAATGGTTTCTGGCTTCTGCTGCCCCTTTCAATTATTTTACAAGACGGAGTAGTACCCCTTTACTAGACATAAAGAGAAAAAAACATAAATATATAGGATTTGATCATATAATTGTATTGAATCTTACACCCTAAATACAAGTAGACAATATAAGTATCACACAACCCCTGTAGTACATTCTTGTACCCCTACAGTAGATAGGCGTAGCCTAACTCTGCCCGACTGTTGCTCTTAGCTCAATTGTTTTCGCTGAGATTATAGTCTGGAAACTCTGTTAGCATTAGCAGGAAACAACTGTTAAACACTTCCCAATGGAGCGTGGCCAGACCTTATTCACAAAGTGAATTTTAGATCTGGTTACCCCAGGCTAGGTAGACATATGAGTACTGCTGGAATAGACGATAAACCGCTGGAATAGACGATAAACCACGCTGCAATTAACATCCCCCACTGTGTTCCTCTTGGTAATGCATTGCGTTTTTATGAAACCCTGGTCCTGGGGACAAACTGCCCTGCATGTTTTAGATGTCTCCCTGCTCCAACACACCTGACTCAAATACATGCGTCGTTATCAGGCTTCTGCAGTGTTTGAAAACAACCCATTCATTAGAATCAGGTGTGTTGGAGCAGGGAGACATCTAACCCCCAATTTCCACCGGGCGTGTCTCTGTCACGTTCCGGCTCCGTCCCGCAGCTCTTTTCTTCTTTTGCAAGTGAACCACCAAAGCTTCCCAGAAGCGTCTCAGGAGAGTTCCAGGAGCGTCCCAGAAGCGGTTCTCCGATAGGCTCCACCAAAAATAGGCCGCTGTTCTGGGACGCTTCTGAAAGCGACCAAATGCCAATCAGTCAGAACTCGTGATTTCATTTTTGTTTGTTGCTATGGAAACTCAGCGAAAACACAACAAGACGCTCCGCTTCTGACACGCTGCCGCCAGTGGGGCAGGGTGCAGTGCAGCGGACGGAGCAAGAACGGCTCGCTGACGTGACGGAGCAGAGACGTGCCCGGCAGAAAGGTTAGATGTTATAATCTAACAACAACAACAACAACAACAAGGGCTCCCATCTCTTAACCTGGATGAGGTCTTTAGCGAGCAGCTCCGTTTCCCCGGCAGGAACGCTGTCATCCAGGACGTCCCAGCGCTCCCCGAGCCGGAACTCCATGACGTAATGCTGGATGGGTGACGTGTGATTGGCGGGGGGGATCCAGGTGAGCAGGACGCCCTGCTGAGTGCGATTGGCTGTCAGGCACCGTGGTGGGGTAAGCAGCACCAATGGTTCAGGGGTACTTATAGGAAATACTGGGTGATGGGAAGGAGAGGAGAACAGCACACAGATGATAATAATGTCTGCTACTGTAGAGAAGACAACACTATTATAAAGAATACAACACTACTGTATAGAAGACAACACTACTCTATAGAAGATAACACTACTGTATATAAGATAACACTACTGTATAGAATACAGCACTATGGGATAGTAGACATAGACCATTTGCATCTTTTCTCAGTAAAAAAAATGAGACTTAACTTCCATTTGCTGTATTTAACCAGCTTCGTTTCTAACAGGTGAGCTGTGTCATCACTGAATAACAAAATACCCCCCCCCCTTCCCCCCCCATTCTGGCCTGATGTAACATGCCTGCCAAAGTAAGGTATTCCTGGATATACCCACCTAGTGTATTCACAGTGACAACCTCGCTGAAGGGGCCAGTGCCCAGCTTGTTCTGGGCCAGGACACTGAACTGGTAGGCTGTCTCTGGCTCCAGGCCGGGCACCACCAGCCAGCCCTGGCCCGCGGGCGCGGGCATGGAGAGCCAGTCGTGTGGCCCTAGCTTCTCCCTCTTCAGCCTGGATTCGAGGGAGGCGTGGCGAGGGCAGGGTCAGGGCAGTGGGACGGTGAGGGAGGCAACATAAACACACACACACACACAGGCACAGCTTCAACGTTATGCCTCTTTCTCTAGCCCCTCCCACCTCTTCTCAGGTTCAACATTTAGCTGAAGTCAGCATGTTGTGTATAAATGTATAAATAAAATCACATTGACAGTTTATATGTGCTAAATACAGAGGGGAAAACCGCCAAAGTCTTGAATATGTCAATCTAGCAGGTTTCACGCTCTACAAAAAATCCAAATCTTACCAAGTATATTTGTCTAATTTTTAGTAAAAATATCTAACTACACTTATTATTATTAATATAAGGCACAATGTCTTATTTTAAGTCTTATTTTAAGAAATCTTACCAAGCAAATTTTCACTTGTTCCATTGGCAGATTTATTTACTTATTATAAGCAAATATGACCTTGTATTCATAATTATTATTTATAAGAGCCATTTCTTGCAGTGCAGAAAGCCACACTCAGACCAAACTACAGACCAGTGCAGGTGAATAGGGGCTTCACAGTCCTATATGGCCATTTGAGACTGTGCGATATTTCTCTTGATGCTAATACTTAAAATATAAAGAACGAAGCTATGGTCACAATTTCGGTTAAACTTGGAGCATATATCACATTTAATAAACAATTCATCAGTTGATGGTTAGCGCATGCTGTAATTAGCCATGCAATCTGCTGAAGCCTGCCCATGCCATAGGTTTACTGTGACTGATCTCCAAAGCACACACACGCACACGCACGCACACACGCACACGGACAGTCCTTTGCTTTAGAA
The DNA here is from genome assembly GCA_027564835.1 of Typhlichthys subterraneus. Classification (NCBI taxonomy): domain Eukaryota; kingdom Metazoa; phylum Chordata; class Actinopteri; order Percopsiformes; family Amblyopsidae; genus Typhlichthys; species Typhlichthys subterraneus. The sequence continues at coordinate 118,290 of JAODUH010000006.1, forward strand.
CATTGACTAAAGATGGAGTGCTATATGTAGAATAAGATGCATATACGTGTTAAAATATAGAAGCCAAAATGTTTCTGAAGTTTGCAAAACTAAATTACATTTAGTAAATGTTAAATGTAAAAACTAAATTAAATAAAACACTAAATAAAACCAAATATACTATCACACACAAACTACAGTGTCGCACATATCCCCAATGTAATATCACTGCTTTGCTAGCTGTACTTTGTTTAGCGAATACTTCTGGTACATTGTATGTGGATATGAGACACACACACACACACACACAGTATGAATGAATGGGAAGTTCAGATTTGTTATGGGTAGCTGAACATCCCCCGCCCCTCCCCCACACACACTTCCCCCAGACATCTGAGAAGCTCCTTGGAGAGTTGAGGGTTAGCAAGCCACAAGAGCTTAGCGAACACGAGTAACCCGTCACTTAAAGAGGCGCCGAGTGCTACACGAGTGGGCTAGCGTCTGCCTGGCTAGCTGTGCTGCTCTGACACGTCTGCATGGCTAGCTGTGCTGCTCTGACACATCTGCATGGCTAGCTGTGCTGCTCTGACACGTCTGCATGGCTAGCTGTGCTGCTCTGACACGTCTGCCTGGCTAGCTGTGCTGCCCTGACACATCTGCATGGCTCAGTTTTCATTGAGACACTTCATATTTCAAATGAAAATAACCACACACCAACAACGTTAATGTTTTGGGTGCGACTCACTTACCCTGTAGAAGTGTGTATGGGCTAGTGCGTGTGTGTGCGTGTGTGCACGCCACAATAAAGCACTATGCTCTAATTACTGTATCTGGTGGCCATATTTAATAATATATAAGGTATGTGCGAGGCAATTCCTTGGTTGCTTAAAGAGTTTATATATATTATTGTTACCGCACATCTCGGACGGTTAGCCCCCCCTCCAAGGACACCACGGCCCCATTCTGCATCAAGCACTGATCGGTCACATCTGATATGCCACAGTGGAAGATTGAGTAGTATTAGGGACTATGAAAATGAATGGGCAGCAGAACCTAATAATCTCTCTTTTCACACATACTGTAGCCAGCCTACGTGGTCATCTAAATAGATAAAGAACCAAGCAAGATATGGATTTTACACTGCCTAAATGAAACACACAACGTGGACCTTGCAGACAAAAAATAACTACATCTAAAATGTTGTTGTGGAATCATCAATGCTCAAAGCTTAGAAAATGATACACCCACCTGCAACGTACCATATAGTTTAAATAGCTGAAATTGAAATAGATGTTCAATACTCTCCTGCTTCATGTGACGTATCTAAAAGCAGGTTACATTTTAACAACCTCTTTAACTCAAACATGACATACGTTCAATCAAATATAGATTCCTCTGATCAAAAATGCAGGCGCGGCAGCGATTCAGATGACGTGTTCTGTCCCAGTGATCAACTGCACTTTGTTCCTGCATAAAATAATTTCAGTTGTTCAATAAACCAACAGGTGCATTTTGTGCACATCTGTTGAATATTTTAAAGACGTCATGCATTAAACATCACCCCCATGTAACATTACGAATGTCTCACCCATCATCCCTTCCTCAAATTAATTTAACATCTAGCATTGTTTGCATGAATTGCATACAGTACAGCTTACATCTTAATGTGTTCCATATTAACGCAAGCATACCCTAAACCCAAAATGCACCACCACTCTAGCAGCAAAAAACTGCCGTGGGTAACAAATACAGTGGGATTACTGCTGGGTCTGCCTTTACAAGCTCGGGAGGAGAGGTACAGTATGTAGCTTGATTTGTGACTGCTCTCGTCAGGAAAACCTTTCAGCACAACCCCGTGTTGCACCCTAATGTGCTATAGTACAACGAACTATAGGTGTATTTTGTGTATATTGACTTTCTCCCAACAGACGTGAATTCCAATTATATGTATATTCTATAATGAGGCTTTTATTTATGTATACTTGTATGTATAACTACTGTTCATGTTATGTTTTATACTTTGTTGTATGTTGTTTTATCCTGCTACTTGGCCAGATCTCTCCTGAAAAAGATATTTTAATCTCAGCGACTTTGACAACACTTTGAGAATTACTCTCGTCCTAGAGCCGCACAGTATCTTGAGTGTTAGTCACAGCAAACACAGTTATCTCTGGACTAAAACAAGAAATACGACAGGAAATACAGCGTCTTCCTCTCAGCCCAGCAGCAGCAGCAACAGACAAAGCAGCAGAGCAGAGAATTCTGGGAAATGCTCAGTATAGCAGCAGTTTTTATTGCATTTATTTTGACTAGGGCAACTGTGAAAAGTTTTCGAAATAATCAATTTTCCATAGCCACACTGAACTCAACCCAGAAGTAAAGCCCTTATAAGACAATTCAGACACAGAGAATAACAAACATATAATGTGCATAATGTATTTAAACAGCGAGGAGTTATTTTCTAGCTATGACTTCTCCAAATTGTCTCTGAATTTGTTGTATGTGTCAAACATAATATTGATACAGAGAACATTGTTGTTTGTGGTGAGGAAGAAATATTTGAAAGTTGTATGCATATAATCGAACCTGGTTGGTACTTTCCATGAAATTACCAGTCCGCGACATGTCCTCCAGCAAAAGGAATGCTAGCAACACAGTACGTTGGAAGTTTCCTCTCCTGCTAAATACAGTATGCAACCACGAATACGTCAGTATGTCAGTACGGAGTTTTCTTCTCCAGTAAGAAACCAAATCAGTGTCCTGCACTTACTACTTACGTACTTTCACACTTATCGCAAACGTATCTGAGTTGTCTTGAGCACAACAGAAGGAGAATAAGCAGGAAGCAAAGCATGCTGGAATGACTCACACATGGCCGTACCAGACTGAGAATGTCTGCGGGAAGCCTCCATCGTAGGCGGCCCCCCAAGACACGTTGGCCCAGGTGGAGGCAGCCACTACGCGGACGTTGATGGGGGCATGGGGGCTTGTGCCTGGCGGACAGATGCAGAGAGCGCTAACGTTAGTCATCCCCGCTGTGTGTAGTGTGTAGTAGTAGTGGTAGTATCATAGAACTATAGAGTATGTAGGCTGTGCTATATGTCAGTAGTGTATATGTCAGTTTTAATTGAAAATATACAGCCTACATTCAGTACAATATACTACACAATTACAGTACAATATATACATATTTCTACACAGTACATATTTATAATACTTCAATGCTCGGGGTGCATCATTAACACCTACAAGTGTCAACATCATAGAGACACCCACAGTCCAGCCAGCCTCACATTCTGAAGAGAGGCGACTGGTTGTCAACTGCCTCTTGTGAAAAGGGAAAAACAAAAAAAAACTATACCAGTTTGATAAACGCTAAAGTACAACACATGCAAACACCTTGTACACTACTGTAACTGTTTAGGAGATGGTTCTTGGTCCATAATGTCCATTAAGGGAGACTCCAAGAAACAATTTACTTTAATAGATCAGATAGACTTAGAGAACTACAGTACAGTTAATGCATGCTGAAAATGAAAATTACATTATATTCTAGTTCTAGTGACTGCTGTTGCCACTTGTTTTATTAGAATGCTTTACTTTACTACTGGTGGCTGATACAGATACGATCGACATGTACCCTGGTTGTAAATACTTTAATGTAATATAAACAGTACAGTTAATTCAACACCTGCTAAACGAATACAATTGATACCTTGTTTATGTATGCACTTGAACTGAATGGTTTGTTTCAAAGCTGCAGAAATCTGTAATAATATAAGTAATTTCCTAAGACAATACTTATGGGGGTACAGTTGATTTTGATGGAAATGCCATTGTTTTATTAATAGCTCTAAATTGAATTTCAAAGTCTAAGTAGGCTAGAGGTGCTACAGTATAATGTACTATGAACAGGAGGTGCTATATAATGTACCTATGACCAGGAGGTGCTACAATATAATGTACCTATGACCAGGAGGTGCGTGCTGGCAGTGATGCTTGTGGCAACATTGGTGGCTACACACTCCCACTCTCCGTGGTCCTCCTTGGTGAGGGACTTCAGCTGCAGGCTGCCCCGCGGCAGGACGTTGTGCTTGCTCCTGCTGGTCTTCCCCACCTTCACACGTCCACAGGGAGGGGCACAAGCAGGGTGAAGACCAACGCATGCTTCTGTGTCAAAGCTACGCCGTAAGGGCCTTTGGTTTTACATGTGCAATGTACTCACATTATTATCATAGTTTCTTTAAATGTGCAGCAGTTTCGTCATTCGTTCCACAGCTGTATGAACGGGCACTAGCAAATATCAGCCTTTTATTGTTCTAAATAATGTCATTGCAGCATCCCAGTTAAATAAACATGTTATAATTATGCATTATATGATTCATGTAGAAGACATACTGTAAAACAGTAGCAGATATAAATGGCAGCTAATCACACCGTATTCACAATCAAGAAAAACACAATGCCAAACTGTAATTGTTCATTGATTGCATTTTTGTGTGAAAACTGCCATTATAAAAACATTTAAACTGGGGCAAGGTGGGGGTTACATTGTGAGTATATTCTTAATTTATTTCACGTTTAAATCAAATAAAATATACTCTCTCTGCATATACTCATCCTATGGCCTACAGCAGCCAAACGGGGGTCCGCCAAATTATTTGATTCCAAATCAAATGTCCAAAAATATATATTAACATAAATATGAATACAACCTAAAAATATATGAATCTTTCAATAATTATTAATAATTAATCCTATGGGCCCACCACTTGTGGGAGGAAGGCTGGCTCTGGGGACAGGGAACGTCACCTCACTGTGGGGGAAAGAGCCAGAACTTGTGCAGGAGGTGAAGCGCTACCATTTAGATCTGGTGGGGCTTACCTCTACGCACAGTCTTGGTTC
>JAODUH010000006.1:160890-174207 GCA_027564835.1 Typhlichthys subterraneus
GCATAGGGGCCATGTCCTCTCTGACACACTGCTGCATGTGGTTAATCCAGATTAGAGTGTCTAAAACAGGCCGCCTAAATCTGCAGGCCAGCCAATGGTACAGAGGCTGTTGTCAGCCCTAATATCACTCTCTCTCTCTCTCTCACACACACACACACACACACACACACGCACACACACACACACACACACACACACACACAAATGTGCGCACACACCCCTTTCCCTGTTTCTCTCCCTCTGTCACTCACTTTTGTGTGTGCGTGTGTGTGGGTGTTTGTGTGTGTGAGTTTGTGTATGTGTTTGTGTGTGCCTACATGCCTAACTTCTTTTATTTTTCTAGTTTGTTGTGTGTATGTTATCTGTGTGATTGGGAGGGGGGGGGGGGGTTGGTTGGGGATTACAGAGGCTCAGTTCCCTTCCCCTCATCCCCACTGGCTCATCGAGAATGTATTTAGCATATACTTTTATTCTTGTATATTTATTTATTTATTTATTTATTTATGTTTTTAGTTTATTATTATGTTGTTTGTATCTAACATCTAATTGAATTATGATACGCTATTATTATGTAAAAGTATTAAATAAAGCATTTTTGGTGTTTTAAAAAGCAATAATCTTACACTTTTCCAAGTCTGTTATAGTTTTAATAATACTATATATCCTAATATGGTGTAGAGGTGTGGACAGCTCTGACATTTAAAACATTATCTTGTAAAAAGATTTACGGTTTACATTTTTCTGTGAATGTAAACAACGTTAACATCATATTCATATTTTTGAATCAAGCAGTCCAGAAAAAATATTACCACATTTGTCGTAACTATACGGACAACGCTAGGCAATAATAGTATAGGCCTGTTATGGTATAAATACTTATTTGACCTTTAAAGTTGAATAAATATATGTCCAGCAAACAACATGCCTGAGTCCAAAATGAGTCATACATTGCAGTGCTAGATTGGAGGCGGCGTAATTCCAGGCGACAGTAATCCTGCAGATGGATTAGCAGGTGTGATTAGCCAAACTGGGAGCATGTAACATAGAATGGCCTACTGCTGAACTGTCACATTAAGTCACAAACCGGAGTAGTTTCTTCAATAACAATAATTTTCAGTACAAACTCTGAATGCTAGTCATTGCAGTTTACAGTTTACAGTATTACATTCAATGTGCTGATTGAATAAATGGTAAATGGACTTTATATAGTGCTTTTCTAACCTTCCGGTCACTCAAAGCGCTGTACGTTATAGCCTCACATTCACCCATTCACACATTAATACACCGATGGTGATTGCTGCCATGCAAGGTGCGACCAACCACCGGGAGCAGGTAGGGTTAGATGTCTGGCTCAAGGACACCTCGACACTTGGTGAATTTTGGTTCATCATCCAGGAATGCTTGTTTATAAGGAACAACAATGTTATGGTAAATTATGTGAAATTTAGAAGTTCAAACTTAAAATAATGTTTTAATGTCACTGGAAAAACATTATGCGCTTTAGTCAGTCATTGAGTTTCCTGGTTTAACAAGGCAATGTGTTATTTTGAGTGTAACTAATTTGTGTTTATGGCTGTCTTATATCTAACAATGACGAAATCTTACAAATAATGTAGAAGAACATATTTTCAGTTTATGCAGCTTATCTTTTTCTTTGCCAAAGTGCATGTTGTTATGGAGCATAGTAGGCACCATTTCATTGGATGACACCATACTTTTCTATGGCCCAGAACATTCATCGCCATCACTGCCAACCATAAAACAATAACAAAACAAAAAAGCTGCCAGCAGGTTCTATGTAATTCCAATAAATGCTTTATTGGCAGACCAGTGTGGTTTGGATGACATCTAGTGGACACATTTCAACATTTTCACCATTCAAAATGATATATAGCTAAAATGTGAATATGAATGTGCTGTATTTTCCATAGTTAGGCAACTAAGGCTAATCACAAACACATTGATGATTATTCAGTGAGACAAGAGAGTGAAGTGTTTTTTTTTTTTTTTGTCTAAAAGCATCATTGCTCATAATGGTAAAGGTAAAGTTGCTTGTATGGTCAAATACGCATGCATGTAGCGAAATTTTCTCTCTGCATGTATCCCATCCCTCAAGGCAGAAAAAAGAAAGTTCCGATGAGGCATCATTCTTGAGCGATAAAGACAACGCAGCCTGCCAACATTACCACTGCAGCCGAGTACTAATGTGGTATAATTCACTACCACAAGAGGGAAGCGTCTGCATATGTACACCAGATTGCTACCAGCCAGGCCGCGTAGAAGAAGACATACGTCATTCTGTTCTAAGAGAGTCGTGATTGGCTGATCTCTTTCTGAACCCCGGATGTTTTGCTCTGCTGGTGACACTCATCGGTCGCGTCGCTGTGTTGGCCGGCACAGCCAGGCAATTATTGACACAATAATGCAGCGCGAAACGAAAGACCCCGTTCCCTTTGTAGAGGACAGCTTTAGCCGTTTTGTGTCGCAGAGTAATATTTACGGACTCTGTCGGGCTGGAGAACACGAGCTGCTTGCTGCGACTCTGAAAGGCAAAGTAGTTTGTTTCAGATACCAAGACCTCCAGCAAAAGCTCAGACCTGTTGCTAAGGAGGTACAGTTCACCTACATACCAGGTGAGGTGAGGTCAGATGTATTGATGATATGGGTCTACTGGTATAGATGCTGCGAGACGAACCCTGACTGCATGTCCCTGTTGTGTCTTGGACATCATAGTTGATGCAGAGATTGTATCAATTGATGCCTTCAACAAGTCTCAACCCAACAGAGGTCTGGTTGTGGGGATCACCTTTATAAAGGTATTTTGACGTCATATTTTAAACACAGGAGGGGTATGCTATGTGGTTCTCACTCCCTCATATGCTGTAGGACTCAGGTGACAAAGCTACTCCATTTCTCAATATCTACTGTGATTATGAGCCTGGCTCAGAGTTCAACCTGGAATCAATTGCACGTGAGTGAAACATAATCTTACCACTACTTATTATAACTACCTTACTATTACATGATGTTGTTAATTGAATTCTGATTACACACAGAGAGCTGCCTGAATCTGGAATTGCAGTTTACTCCGTTCCAGCTTTACCACACCGAGTAAGAAGCCGATAATATAATTATTTGCTACAAATTCAGCTAATCTCTATAGCAAGACTACTGTGCAGCTATTTAGCCTAAAGTGAGTCTATATGACTTTCTACCACTAGATGTCACACTGGGCTCACCATCATCTCAAACAAACAGAAATGCTGAGCTCTGATTGCACACAGTGGAAGCATGATTTCATTCTGTGCGTACTATATCTTTACATAGAAATTGTTTAAAATATTGTATAGAGTACCTTTTTAAAAACTCATAATAAAGTGTATAGCTTTCGGTGGAAACCTAGAATGCCAGTGTATCATTTAGGATCACATATTTAATAGGTCTAGCTAACGGGCCTTTGCATCGACAGTGTTAACACACTACTAAGCGTTTTGGTGTGTTTTAGAGTGCAATGTGTCGGGGGCAAGTATGAAACAGTGTTTCTTCTCAGTGGGCACGACCAGAGAATTCACCTGTATAAAGAGGTAAAAAATATTATCTAAATAAAGCCTTGTTAGTAAGAGTGTTGCATAAATATCAATATTTAATGTTTTTTTCCCCCCTCAATAATACAGTGCCATTATTGTTATGCCACTTAATTTTACTGCAATTGTATTATATAACACAAACATGCAATTACTAAATAAATCCGGTCAGTGGCACTTGTGGGAAGTTAAGCCTACATGAAGATGTGTTGGAAGTTTATTTGTGGCAAAGGATTGCACAGGAATTGAAGAATGTCCCACTGTGTATGTTTTCTGACAAAATGTACTTGTATATTTACAAATAATGTGTTGTATCACACCTGAAGGACACATAATGTAATTTAATGTAGAATCATCTGAATGATGATACTATTTAACAAGTTTTGTATACGAGTTTATAGTATACTTAAAGGTCTTTTAACCAAGATGCCATATTTTCCTGTGTCAAGGTTAAAAGACAGACATCCTAATATTAGTAAATTATACACACAGCATTATTTAGCAGAGAATCCCTCGATTATCATTCAAACCATCTTTCGTTCAACAGAATGCCTCCCTTCATCAGTTTGAAGAGCAGCCAGTGGAGCGACTCTTTCCTGAGCTCCAACAACTGCCTAGCAAGTCAGTCACTGTGTGTGTGTGTGTGTGTGTGTGTGTGTGTGTGTGTGTGTGTGTGTGTGTGTGTGTGTGTGTGTGTTGGCTTGTATGGGTGTGTGGAGGAACTGGGACTGACTGCAGTCTTTGTGCCGCTGCGTATCAAATGCCGTGTGTGTCAGGCATATCAACACTGCCTCTTAGTTCAGACTTGTCTCAGAAAGTAGAATAAAACATATAGATAAATACATTCAAGTGCTAATTGGTACACAATTATGATTATCTAGCCAGCACACTTCTGGCCACAGATATGTAGTTTAAGTTATTTTTCTTTTCTATTCGCATTGAATATTTTAGTAAGGACGCATCAGTCAAGTATCATTATTTACTGAGGGTATTGTTGATTGATTGCACTAAATAATACGGCAACATGTTCTATATGTTTTGGTGCGACGATGCATCTGGTAAGCCATGCTAATGTAACCTTAGCCTTGACCAGAACCACTTTTCACTTTGTAAATATGATCTGGCCACGCTCCACTGGGAAATGTTTGCAGTTGTTGCCACAGACTGGGCGTAGACCTCTGATTTATTTTGAAACTATTGGACAGCGCTGAACCAATCTGCATTTATACAATTGTTTTGATCGCCTCATCTAGCTCTGCCACCGTTTAGCAACACACTTAACTTCCAATGTCATTTCACTAACCCACCCTGATTGGTCCGCCAGCAAGGGGGCTGTGAAAAGGCTAATGTAAACAGGGTCTCCAGACTGTAATCAGCCTGTGAAGAGCATCGGTCGGAGCCAGGCTAACGCTAACAGACATAGCTATGCTGAACATGTGATGACGTGTTGCTGCTAATCGCCTCTGTCCTGCCTCTCTGCAGCGTGCTATGGCTGGATATGCTGTGTATTCGTGGGGGCCGACGTCTCTCAGCATTTGGCTGTCAAAACGGCTGTGTTGGACTGGCTCTGGTAGACCAAACTGGACCAGGTGGGGAAAAGCTGCCCTGAGGCGCAGTATTAGCAAAGTCCTTATAGGAAGGAATGGCCACTCGGCAGCCATCTTGGTCAAGCTCCTGGGCAGTTATTTTGGGGCTAAGAGGGGGACCCCCATTTACATTAACGCTAACATTTGAATTTGATGAATTATGAGCGTACTAACTGTACCACTGACAACCAGCCAGGTCCTGGGGTGATTTTTTTTATGGACATGACATGACGTGAAGTTCTGTTTTCAGCACATAAAATACAGATTTTTATAAAAGAAACTTGAATTTTGTCAATATTAACACCAGCGTTTATGTGTCTCATCACAGATCAATCCTATTACTTTGTTTACAGCTAAAAAAACAACACATTTTATGGTGCAGCTACACTTTAATAGTGTGTCTTTATAAAGCAGATGATTGACTCGATGTGGGGAGGTGTGGGATACGTGCATCCAACTGACATATTTGGAGTTACGGACTTGTCCCATAGAGTTAAATTCAGAATTCTTTAAGTGTTCTGCCTATTCTATATACTGTCTCTGACATAAGTCACTATATTAATTAATTATAACTTTTTTTTAAAATTGAAATTAAGCTTGATGGCCTTTAATTGTAGTGAACACCTCATGGAGACTTTAGGTGTTAAATGGGCCTCACAAGCCCATAGTTAATGCAGCAAGGCATGACACTTTTGTCTGTGTGGTGTGTCTGTTTGTGTATTTGCATCAGAGGTGTTGCAGAGCTGGCGAATGCAGCACGACAGTCCCATCTCCACTGTTCGCTTGTTTCCACTGTGTTGCCCGGCTGAGCCCGACCGGACGCGTATGTTTGCTGGATGCACCTCGCTTTGATCGTCCCTGATGCAGACGGAGAAACCGTTCACATCACAACATGTCTCTCTTTCTCAGGTGGAGATAAGGAGGGCTACAATCTTCTTGTAACCAGTACTATAGAAATGGCTGCTGTCTACAGGTCAGAGTTGAAAAGACATTATATATAATATTACAGATGTTTTAGTGCTGCAACTAGTCTGTGTTGATATTTTGTATACATTAGCTGAAGTGTGTGTCGGTGATATCTCAGAGACGTCCAGGAGCATGGCATGTCACATCCGGTGTACCTCGCAGAAAGTGACCAATGGGACGCTGTGCTCTGCGCCTTGGTCATTGACCTGGATTTTGACGGAGAGAAGGAGGTGCTGTTGGGGACCTATGGACAGGTGAGTGGGTGGAGCCTCTTTAAGTCATGTGCAAAGTAACTTCTCATGTGTGCGTTGTTTCCCCAAACACCTCATGACGTCCATTGCTTCTCTACTTCTAATCTGGCTATAAAGATGATCTGTGTCTCTAGTACTATTCTTAAATGCATTAAAGGTAAGCAGTTATAATATAACTAATATACATATTAGTCAAATCCACCAAATATCTCCATGCAGTCTGCTAGCCTATGCCCTATAGTGCGTGCTGAAACAATAACTGGTACTTCCACACAGCCCTGGCTCTGTAAATAAGAACACTTAGTGGTGTAGAATGCACACAACAATGCATTTCATAGCCTTCACAATAGAGCTTATCACACTGTTATCACACTGTACTTAACAGCATTTTTAGAACGTTCTTAGTCCCGGGCTAAGGCAGTGGGCTAAGTGGGCTAAACCCAACTTTAGCCCAGGGTTAGCTAAAGGGCAATCGACTAACCCGGGGATAGAAGGTACCAGTGTATAACAGGGCTAAAACAAACACAAGAGTTTTCGTTACATTTTTGTCAGTTGGAACGTGGCAACTGACATTTAATCCAGGGTTAGTATAAGTGCAGTGTGAATCGTATAGCCCTAGTTTTAGGTTAGCCCGGGGTGTGTTTAGGTTTAGCTCTTAGCCCCGGGATTTAAGAATATACAGTTTGAAAAGCCCTAATGTGTTTACCATGTTTGGGACGGACTTCTGAGGGAGCACCATTGAAGGAAGGAATTTTTATTTGAGTTTTAATTTAGCTAGCATTCTCGATAACTACTTGCCATATATACCCTTGTAAATACACTTATTGTTGTAGCATTCTCTGGATTAAAATATACTCTAACACATGTTCGTTGTTGTCATAGTCTCATTAGGTTCACTATGGTAAAACAATAGTATGATACTTGCCCTCAAGACAACAAATGACACACAACAGGACACTAATAATCATAATTAATATATGTTTATCTTTCTGCTAAACAGGAACTACTTTGTTATAAATTCCATCAGCCAAGTTGTGAAGGAGGTGGCCAGTTTCATCTGCTCTGGAGGCGGGGCTTCAAGAGTCCCTTGTTGTCAATCACATACTTAGATTTGACAGGGGATGGCTTAAGAGAGCTAGCTGTCCTCACTGTAAAGGGTCTGCATATTATGCAAGTAGGTACCAGTCTTTACAGTCCTGTGATACAGAGGCTATTCTTACTAAGCATGCTAATGCAGAGCCCATTATACTGAGGCCATAATACATACCAGAAGCTGCACACCCCACCACCAATGTATTTAAATAATGTTGAAAGCGTTACATTCCCTTCATTCACACCCCGATATAGTCACTCAGACAGGTGTCATTCATTTAAGGCGGGAGTTAAATAGAATTAGTGGGTCATTCAAACAAATATGTGTGAGAAAAAGCTTAGACTTAGCTTAGAATGTTTTTATTTTATTTTTTATATATATAGTCTTACAGACTTACTAGGGTCTGTCATACATTACATATTTTGTATTTGTCTCTTTTCAGCATCATCTTTCCAGCACGGTGGATCTGGTCATGCACAGACTATCTGAAAAGGTTTCCATGCTCACAGCTGCCTCAGATAAAGACACTGAAGAAGAGAATGATGTTCCTGCCAAGACAGAAGAGTCTACTGCATTCTTCTCATTGGGTGATTGCAGTTCACTGGGAAACTGTCTTAAAGATTCATGACAAACTTGGCTTGGATGAAAAAAGTGAACTTTTTTATAAAATAAAAATGTTTTGGTGCCATATGTGAATCACTCTGGCTTTAGATAAGCTACGTAAATGAACATCTGACAATTCAATAAAAGTTAACGATTGTATTGATAAAGAGTAGGTCTTGCGTTCTGCTTTTTGTTATTATTCACAGTGTGAAACAATACGATGTGAACTACACTATTATTAAGACTAATATGGCACTCGAGCCACTGAATTTATGGCAGATATTATTTAATGTATAACTAAACTGCGAATCTTACAATACATTTGTAAAGAATACTGCGTATTGAAGATATTTTTTATTCGAATGCAATAAACTATAAATAATTGTTTTACCTAATGATTTAACTTGAGACATTCGCGAAGATGTGGATGATAAAATGAAATCAGACTGGGTTTTAAAGCACGGATTTTATTCCAAATCATCGCATGCTGATCTTGATAGCAGATGAAAACCCCGCGGTTCCATGCTACCTACTGTAGCTGGCCTGCCCTTTCGCCGGTCAGTGGCACTGTCGTCCGCTCCGGAGCTCTGAAAGAAAATCTCCCTCTTGCATTACAAAGGCAACAATAACAACAGCTGCACTTATCAGGAACCTGGAGACCCCACAGGACATGCTCCGGAAGATGGCGTGAAGATTACTAAAATATTTCCCGGCGCATTGTTCTACTAAGATCTTGAGTTTCTTCAACAGTTCGTGGTTATCATCACATATAGGGCAGCTTTATTTTGAAGGCGGTTGCGCGTTCAGAATTTCCATAAAGACCACGCTTTGAAGTGTAGCAGACCGTGGGCGCGCTAATGAATATATTTCACTCAATGGATTGTTATATTTAGCGTCTATGTGACGTTCTGCCGAGAGTCGCGTATCAGCAACAGAGAAACCGAATGCGGCGTTGTCTGTCATTTTACAGCGTTTAAGAATATTTTCTGACAAAACGAGCAAAACTTGTTATCGAGAAAACTCGCCTTTGCGGTATATGTGTGTTGTGTGGTGAGGGGCGCTGTGGAATAGCGCACATTTTATTACAGCTTGGAAAATGATGATGGCCGGAGGAGCGGTGGAACATAACGGGATATTTTCTAATCCCAACCTTCATCAACAGCCCCCTATGGAGTCGGATCCCGCAGACTCCCGCAAACGACCGCTGGAAACTCCGGCTGAGGAGGCCGGTTGTACAAAGCGAACAAACACTGGAGGTAAGAATACCACGTCCACTTCATCCACGCCTTATCAGCATTGTTCGCACCGTTTCTAACGGCAATTCACTGATGTAAGGTGGCCTATATTTCGCCACTACTGAGGCCATCCAGATATAATACAGGATCACAGTAAAAAATTGATCTTTTTGTAGATATTCTCCGCATGCGAACAACACGACGCAGTGTGAAGGTTTTGCGTACGGCACCTGTGCACTTGTCAACTGAAAACATCGTTTTCATATTTCAGCATAACAACGACTGGCGCACGTTGTTAATGCGCTGTCGTTAACCAAGTTCTTACCAAAACTGAAACAGGAACCTGCCCACATAGCTCGGGTCAACGCTGTATTTAAACATTAACCTTTCTCTACACGCAGAGCTTTTTTATCGTCTTCCATTCAAAGTGAAAAGAGGGATACACAGTGAAATATGGTGAATGCAGTGAAATAGCCTAATGCTAAGGCCAGAAATAGGCCTACCGTAAGCAAAATGTACAAAATCAAACCAGTGCTGGTTGGTATTTTATCCAGTCATTAATTAAACTGTAATATGTTTTGTGGGTAGGCTACTTCTATTGTTTCGATTTTTAATAGGCTTTGCCAATTCATTGTAGGCCTAGGCCTATTAGGCCGTAGCTTTTCCTTTTTTTAAACGAACAGTGTATTGTTAAGTAGACCTAAATGTGCATCCATGTCAAAATGATAATACATATAAAGGCTCAAAATAATAAAAATTAAAAAATTAAAACAACTATGGCAATCCCAGCCGTTAGATGGTCCCCCTCTTGTGACCTCAGTGCAAAATATGAAAACAGACCTGTTCTACTTGGGAATGTGGGCCTACGTCTATGAATTGAGCTTGTGTGTTTTGTTTCTTGCTAATCACAAATTAGCACCTTCTTCTTTTGGTGTGACAATGTAAAGATAGGCCAACTAACTGACTTCTTGACACGTGAAACTTAACCTAATGGCTATTCAAACAAAAAAATTACTGGCAAGGAGAAATTAGGTGGTTCAGGGTCTTGTGCATTTGGTATCTTGCAGGGTAGATGTCTAGATATAGCAAATGTTATTAGTTCTGTTTAGGCGAGCCTCATTTTCAGCATTTGATTATTAAGGTGTGCAGTGCACAGGGACCCCTCATTTGATGAGCTTTATGCTAATTGCATGTCAGTGGAGAATTGTCATCTTTGTCACCAGATGGTAAAGCAACTTGCTTTGTCTATCTCTTCATGGCATATCCGCAGACATTGGATTGGAGCATTTTCACCTGCTGCTAATAACATAACATTTTATGTTTGCGGAGATGTATCATGCATGATATTCTATAGAGATTCACAGTGTTCACAGGATAATGTACCTATGCATTAGCGCATGTTTAGGATTATCTCTTTTATAGATTGGTTTGCACAATTTGCCACCTCCTGTGAATATCTGCAGTTATTTCAAGGCTTTCTGTTCTTTCTAGAGTCCAGTAATCACTGCGTATTTATAGGATCTGGGGATGAAAAGGCAATATTGACTAGAGTCACATCTGTCCCGTGAGGCTTACCATTTTTCCCTTGGGTAGAAAGGTGTTCCAGATGGCTTGGTGGTGTATACGCCCTATAAATCAGAAAAACAATCTATTCTATTCTATGTTCTATTCTATCTATTGTGTATGTGCAGCCAATCACAAAATGTAACCTTATTATTATTCACTCTATTCAATTACCTTTTTTGGAGGTATGTATGTAATGAAAGCCTACAGTCGTTAGCAGAAAACACAAATTTTAAAGTATCTTTTTTTTCTTCAATATATAGAGATTTGGAACATGCGGTACTGGTGGTACATTATTTTGTGGATTCACTGGCAGAAAAAGCAGCTGAAATAGTTTTAATTTATCATAATTTGCAAATCAGAGAGCCACAGTATGCAACAAATATGTAAGTAAATTATGTAACACATGTATTGCTTCAGAGTCTCCTTATTATTTTATTTTTACGTATAGGATTACTTTCATTTGGCACACATTTTTGTTAATCATTATAATTCTGTATATTTCAGGGCCATTTTATGTGGTTGTACTGAATTGAGGCTGAAATGTCGCTGTGTATACCATGTTAAAATGGTTGTGATGGCATTTGTTGCCATCGCTATACTGAATGTTCTTGCTGTGACAGGGATGCTGTACCTTAACCTTACAGTGTGTCTGTGATTTATCTAGTTTATAGGGCATTCTAGGGCTCTTGGCTGCAGATGCCGTTTAGTGGATTTTGTAGGCTAGCTTAGCGTCTTCTTTAGCATTTAGCTGCAGTGAATAAACAGCATTAGGTACAGTGGATGAGTGGAAAATAGTGTTTTATCATAATTTGTGTGTGTATGTATATATTACACACACACGGTATATACTGTATTTTGTAGCACTATTGTATAGGTTGTGTATATGGTGGTAAAATGTGTACCACTGCCCTGATACAAGTTATACAAAGGCAGTATAGTCTACAGCAATATCGTATACACCCTGCATTTTGTATGATTTTTCTATACATTCATTAGCTAGCCTATTGCTAGTCTTAGTTGCAGACGGTGTGACAATCCTTGCCCAGCCCTGTAATCACCAGTGCCACGACTAGGTCGGATATTGATCACAATGTTCCTACTGAATTGATCATTAACATGACTGGCAGCTGCAACAAAGAGGTGAAAGCCAGCGCTCTTTCAAAGCTGAGCCCGTCTTTTGTGCTTTTAGGGACAGCGGGACAATTCAGCCTCACTGAATGAGGGGAAATTACTCTCCTTTTTATCAGCATCGTTCCTCCCCTCCTCAAAACCAAATATCTCTTGCTTTTTTTCCTCTCTCTCTCTGTCTAATTTAACCTATAATTACCCACTCTCGCCCACCGCCCATGTTGCTGGCAAAGCTCGTGCCAACAACGGCCGCGTCGCTAAAGGATTAGGTATGATCTCGAAATGTTGCTAATGGAAAGGTTGGCACAGGAATGTGAGCTAGTTTTTTATTTATTTATTTTTTTTGGTGAGAAGGACACAGGTGCCCTTGCAGAGCGATGTGACGTGAGCAGACTGTGAATTTGCCAGGTGGCAACGAAAGAGAGACACAGTGAGAGAGAGAGAGAGAGAGAGAGAGAGAGAGAGATGAAGAGAGAACCAGGCAAGGAGACATGGATGTACGGTGAGTGGGAGCGTGGCTCCTATGTGGAGACCGTGTGCTGGGGGAGCAGTCAGTGCGCCAGCCGGCTTTTTATTGGTTGAAATTTGTGGGAGACACGCGCTGTCGAGACGTCAGTGTAATTCTCTCTCTAAACATGGGATAAATGGTGAAAAAATAAATACAAAAAAATAAGGCAGCTGTACGGGGGGTGGTGGGGTGGGGGTAGCATGTAGAATTTTCTTGGAAAGCTTTATTGAGCGGAGCCGATCAGAAGACACACGGGCATGCGTACATACGTATGTATGCATGCACACACACACACACGCACACACACACTCTTGGCGTTGAGATTTATAGGCGTAGTGATTGGCTTCATCGCCCCCCTCCACCATTCTGCGGCACTGCCATTTGCAATAGTTGATGAGCCCCTCCGCCCTCTAAAACATGGCCGTCTGAGGGACTGGTGGTGGAACGGAATGGGGGTTGGGGATGGAGATGGGGGTTGGGTGGCAGGCGAGGGGGGGGTGGGGGTTGGGGTACGGCAAGCGCACTCTCCACCTCCGCCGTCCTCCGTCCCGTCGCTGTTTTTTTTTTCCCGGCAGCCGCTGAAGGTCACTTCTGCGCGTATCCCGTCCGCCACTCAAACCGTACGACCACTTCACCTTTGTCACTTCGCCGCTGGAGAAGAGTGACTGAACGGGCCGCCATACTTTATAGTGCTGCGTCAAAAGAGGCGGAGTAGGGGGAGAAAATTCAATTTTGGGGGGGAAGTGTGTGTGTGTGTGTGTGGTGGTGGGGGTGGTGGTGGGGGGGAGACCGGCATT
>JAODUH010000006.1:190693-220281 GCA_027564835.1 Typhlichthys subterraneus
TTTGTTTACGTACACCCCCCCCCCCCCCCCCTCTCTCTCTCTCTCTCCCCCTCCCCCCTCCCCCCCGACCCCCTCTCCTTAGTTCTGTCTTGTCGTCTCATGGGGTGGTGGTCCGGGCAGTGGGAGAGCGAGCTGATGGTGGAAGTTATGCACTATGGGGTCATAAGGGTATACACATATTTTCCCAGACCATAGAGTTAGCAAAGGCTAAGAGATGCACAGAAAACACCCGCCTCCAATAACTGTGAAGCCCCCAACAAGACCAACCAGCAACATTATAGCTTAACGTATCAAATTCCCTCTATAAGGAAAGCAGTAAGGATTTAGGAAGATGTTTGTACCGTGAACTACGGCCTTTTAAGGGAAGGGGGAGGTTTCCATTGTTCTGCCAGAAGATAAAAACAATGGCGAATATTGGTCCAGCGAGTACTTGTCTGTTGGTCGATCAAACTGAGCTTCTACTTCAGCCTAGCAAAGACAGAATGCAAAAGAGCACGAGAGAACGATGGGAACCTGTTTGTGACCTCAAGCCGAAACAATGACATCCTTTATGCATATCCTCTTATCTGAAAAATGACTAGACTTCATTTATGTGGAATACAATATGTCACGTCATATGATCTAAATGTACTTTATTGTAGCTATTCTAGTTTGTAGTCCAAATGCAGTCCAGCGTTGTCAATACAATGTGAACTATGTTATATTTGTGTGGATGAGAGTGCCAACTAAGCCTGACTAAGATTAGCTTCGCAATTTGTTTGTGCATTACAATGACTCTTCATCAGCGGGTGGTGTCCATATTTCTGTCATTGATGATTTAATTTGACACTAAGAAAATGTAAAGAATATTGGAAGCAATATAGTAGCATGTCGTCCTGTTTTGTGTTTCATGTCTGTTGTATGAACCTTTGAAATTACTAAGATTTTGAATGAATAGGTTTACATGTACTTTTTGTAAGTTATGAAAATGCTGCTATTTGATAAAGTAAACTATACAAAATATTTTAGTTGAAAAGATGTCTGGTCTGTTGATTAGAAATATGCTCCAAAAGACTGGAGCATAAAATGAGGTGTATAGAATACTATACAGTATTGATAAGATAGAGAAAAAAGTAATAATAGACTTCATAGTTCAACCTGTGCCAAACTAGACCTCCGCAGCTTCTGAAATTGTAGATGTGCGATCAAATGTTAGTTATCAATAACTTTAGAAGTGATGATCAAGTGCCAATCGAACACTGTCTTTTAAGTTAAGAAAAGATAATCAAATGCATTACTTACGAAAACAAAGGACAAATAACTGTTTGTGCATTGTTTTATCCCATAGGTACATAGAGTAAGAGTTAAAGATTGTGATTTTTATGGATTCATGTTGTTTTACCCTTCATGCATCTCTTGCGTGTTCGTTTGACCTGTGGCTTTAGTACTGCTGTTTTCTCACAAATGTCTCTATAGGCCAGCATGGACTAAGCATAACATGTTATAAGCATTCATAACATAGTCATTAACAATCAAAAATGTGTTTGTGGAGTTAGGTGTTATCTTTTTGCACGTCTTCTATTGCATGGTATCAAAGTGAAATATGGAGGAAAAAAAAAATTTACAAAAACTCGCGAGGTGTCTCGCAACGTTCAAAGACATAACGCTGCATGCAGTCAGTTGTAAAGCACTTAAGTTAACTCGCCTCATGTTAAAAAAAAAGTTGTTTCTTGTTGTAAGTTGGGAGGGAGTACATTATTGTCATGTTGGCCCCCAGAAAACACATCTCAGATCAAATTGCCATCCAGTCCCATTACTCTTCATGTGATACGCTCAGAAAAGGTGGTACGGATGGAGTCCAATTTTGAACCTTAAGGGACGTTTAACCTTAATGTATCCTCGATGGCTCACGCTTGTACGCTTACAGGTGCAAGTTGGGCCTACAACTTCTGAGAGCGTGAGAGAAAATCTTTTCATTTTTAGGTACAGTGAGGAGTATTACAAATGTGAAACAAGCAAACGTGAAAATGTTATTCAGTGCATTGGCTCTTTGTGTTTTGCTTTTTAGGATATCAGTCATATTATTTTTAAGTCAGGTTGAATCTCACATGACACGTGACATAATAGTTTTTTGAACTTTTTAAAATAATAACAGCTTGAAAGCCCATATCTAATCTATGAATGTACCCATTTACTCATATTTTTATTCCTTCTCCCCCGCCCCCTCCCCCCCATCCAAGTAAAATGTTATTGGTCTTTTTAATGTAGTATCAGGGCAGGAATGTCAACTACATGTAGAGTTAACATATATGTCAAAGGCAAAGTTCAACTATAGTCAGGTAGGCTACACACGGCCACAGTCATAAATCAGACATGTTTTAAAACAACTTCCGATTCGCTGTCAACATTATCCTGTTTGTTTGGTGTTGCATAAATGCACTTTACTGATTAATGGGTCATATCTTTTACAAATCTACTACTATTCAGTGTGAACTGAAGCAAGCCGTGTTGACTTTCAACAGTTTGTGCTATTCTTTGCTGTTGCTCTAATGTTGTTTGTGTTGCCTAATTTATTCCCTGAGCGTTTTGGGGCTCGTGAATGATGGAAAGGGCTGGTGTATCTGACGTAATAGAAATGTGGCACCTGTTTCTTCACTCAAAAACCTCTCACATTCCCTTCGGCAGAGGTTTGTGTCAGTCACCCAATTGTTCTTAAATATGCGCAGGTATCATTTAAACAGTTCAGGGCAGATGTGCCATTTTATCATTTGCATTATCTTGCTTTTAATTACACCATTTTAGTTTACAATGGGTATGGATCTAACTGGTATTAATATAAAAACAAATAGTTTGAAGTTAGTCCATGGGGTGTAGAGAGGTAATCTCAGTGGGTTGCTGACAGATATGTCAGCTCTGAGACAGAAAATGGCACCAGCAAAACTAAGATGGCTTTACTACAAGGAGGAGAAGTGATTTAAAATGGTATAGGCTTATGTGGGCGATGATGTCTGTCTCAGCTCTTATGTGTTGTACACCACTGTCATAGTTCTTACTGATCCCAGTCACAAAGAGAAAAACAATACCATTCCAACAAACAGTTTCATTTTTTATTTGTATTTCTTCTTTCTTTTTTGTTTTTGTTTTACCAAAATGTATTCTGGATATTTAAAAAATCTCCAATGAGCCCTTCCACACAGATAGGACTCATTTTAAACACTACAGCCTGGCTAACACTACTTCAGCTTTTGAAAGCCTCTCTTTTTCAACTGACATGATATTAGGGTTTTTGTTCCACTATGTTCATAGCCCGGTACTGTATTCGCCCTTTAAATGGATTAAGGTATTCTGAGCCCTTTCACCTGAGAAATACAGGATCCTTGCCAACAAGATGAGGCCATTTCTCTCAATGACACTCTGAACCTCCCATGAACTTAGTTAATCTTATCCATCCTCAAGAACTCATTCATGTGTTGGATATTTCACCTTTATTGTCGAACCTCGCAAGACCTTGTTTATGTTTCCTTGCTACCTGGAGAGTTCTGCAGGGTTGAATGCTTGCTGATGTGTACATCGCAACAAAGCATGACAAAACCTTGCAGATGTTGTGCTTCATTGTAAATATTCTTTTGGCCTTGGTTTTAGTTTTGGTCACCTCTGTACCTTCCATGTCCAAAACAACAATGGACTG
Organism: Typhlichthys subterraneus; assembly: GCA_027564835.1. NCBI lineage: Eukaryota > Metazoa > Chordata > Actinopteri > Percopsiformes > Amblyopsidae > Typhlichthys > Typhlichthys subterraneus. The sequence goes on from JAODUH010000006.1 coordinate 194,361, forward strand.
ACAGCATAAAGATCTAATATTCAAGCTTAGGTTAGGTGATGTTTTGTTGATCGGACACGTTGCTCCTATATCGATCACCACAGTTTTGTCTATTGTTTGTGACGAGGAGAATACTCCCATGTGAAAGTCCATAATGTTAACTACCCCAAGGGCTTTCTATGACAGCATTTCAATGTCTTTTAAAATGACAAAATCCTCTGAATATTTATTTCAAAAAGAGGAAATGCCTTTTGTGCCATTTCAGTGAAGCGTGTGAACAATTTTCTGAGGTGAATATTTGTCAGCAAGAGTGCCAAATAATTCCATACTGAGCCAAACGGCAGCCAGCCTACACACTGTTCACTGGAATGGTTATGTGCCATTTATCCCCCCAAAACATCACCCAATTGTATGACCTTTGACCTCACCAACCTTTATTGTTATGCTGCCAGTCTGTTTGCTGCTTTTCTCAGTTAACACATCTCAGAAACAGTCTATTTTATAAATGATACACTGTTTATTAAAAAAGGCAACAGCTACTATGGTAAGGGAATGAGAGGAGTTCAAAAATGTCATTTGTGTTTTTAGTTGATTTGAACATCATTCATTAATAGATTTAAGGGTAATGACTATTTAATGTAACTGTAGTACTGTGTTTGTAAAAGAAATTCAGTGAGTTGTGTTTTATGACTCGTGGACTACCAATGAAGTCAGCATTTCAGTGTTAATAATTGAATTGTTTTTTAAAGATTATTTTTGCGACGGCAACAAAGAGTCATTATAAATGTTCATTTTAACATCACCTGTCTTCTGCGCCTTTTATTCTCCACTTCATATCTCAATTCCGTCCCATTTGCTCATATATTTATATAAATGCATGTTTAATTCATAGTTTAATTAGCTAAATGGTCACAGTGTTATGAAGGTATTTGAGTAAAGGGTAGTTAACCTCAGGCAAGCAGTGCTCCCCAGGAACCATTAGTTTACATATGGTTTTATGGTTGTGTAGCTAAATTCATAACATGGATAAAAATGATAACAAGGGTACGCAATTTAATTAATCAAGTTTTTATTAAAATGTTTTCTCCTGTATATTTAATAATAATAATAATAATAATAATAATAATGTAATTACTATAAATATAATAATATAGTTTGGTAGTGTAATAATAATGCATTTAAAGGTTCTGTGCTTTGCTTTGTGTGTGCCGACATACCAGCATTAAGATCAACTATCTTCCAAAAGATTCAATGACATATATGAGCCATCAGGCACACTGTCATACCTCCTATACATTTGGCCTTGTTTTTAAAAAGTAATAATATAAGGCCCAGGTTGGAAATCACACAAACAAAATCAGTGAATCCCTCCCTGTACGGTTGCAGAAAACTACAGAAGAGGAGCAAAATATGTGCATTGTCCCTGTAAAAAAACACACAAAAACAATCCGCAAATGTACTTATGCATTTAGGACAAATGGATGTCCTAATTTGATGTTTTAGTACACCACAAGTAATCACCAAAACTCAGTTTTTTCTAATTACGCAATGCAAATATAAACCGTTTACATTTACAGTATAATGCATGGTCATGCAAGTTTAAAATACAAATGAACTGAAACATCACTGTTTCAGACATATCATTTACTACCCATGCTGCAGAAATATTTTAAGAGGGGTATACTTCATGTGAAAGACATGATTATAGTGTAAAAATTAAAAGGCTATCTTGTAATATCTCCCTCCATTAGACAGTCCCTGGGTGAATAACTGGAATGACAGCACCATCCTTTACACATACAGAACCTATTATCTGAGAGCCAATTATAGCAAGAATGTTTGCTAATTGTGCCGCGTTGAATTGAAATTATGACTTGAAAATGTCTATGTATCTTCTCAGCTCATTTAGTCTCTCCTTCATATCTGGATTGTAAAAATCTGCAGCAGCATACACACACTAGGGGCACATTCAATTCCTGCTGTGGGAGAAGGTAGCAAAGGGCTTGAATGATAAAATTGCGTTGTCAAGGTAACAGGTTGTTCAGAAGACTGCAGATATGTCATATTGAGGATGCTCATAGAAGTGTTCCATTTGTAGCCTTGGTAACTCTGAGCAACCAAAGCTCTGAAATGCACCATCTTCTAGGGAAAGGCATGGTAAATATAAAGATAATCTAGGATGAAGAATTAATAATAAAACATTCCTCAATTATTTCTCACTGGTATTTTATACAATATGATTCATTTGAAATCAAAATTAAAAGGATAAAATCGAATTATTTTGTAGCTGGTGTTTAGCTCATTGTGGTAGATTAAGTTCTTGCAAGAGATGAACGAAACAACAATGTCTGCTGAAGAATCAGGAGGCACTTGGGCTCCCCTTAACACAGCTCCTGATGTAACCATGGATACCTCTATTTCATGGATGGAGTAATTTTAGATGGAGTGGGATTTGAAGGGCAGATATCTCCGTCCTTATGAGGCTGTCATACATTCAGAGATGATTCTGACAGCCTCAACTTGAGATATATTGAAGAAAACAGAACCTCACAGCTATTATGGTTTGCATAAATCATACATGTTTTATTTAGCCTGTATAAATGTGTTATGATCACAATGTGGTAAGAACTTATTTTTTCTCTTTAATCTTTATTTCTCATTATTGAAATACAATTGATATTCTCCTTACTAAACTGCTAAGCATTCTAGGAGATATTTATGCTTCTAAACTGTGTAAAAAAAACTGTGTGGTGGTTGAAACATCAAAACATTTAAATTCAGGTTTAAATTATTTGTATATTATTAATATGATTCTCTGTTGTGTTTTTTTATTAAGAGTGTTTAGTGCTTGTGTAGAATGATAAACATGATTGATATAGTAAGGTGCTGGCTACATCCAGTGGCTGGGCGCTGCAGTAAAAAGCGTGCACAAGCAGTTAGACCTACAGGCCAGTTGGTGGCAGTAATGCATAATTTAATTGTTTGCATCAGAATGACAAAAAGATAGGCCTCGGCCACAAACTGTCATGAAATAAAAACAAATAGTGGTTGAACATCAAATGTGCCTACTGTAATGACAATTACAGTTAAACTAGACTGTTAATGCATTTTCCATGCACTTAACAATCAGGAAGGCTACTGTAATATACTACATCTGCTATTGGCACGGTCTTGTTATCTAAAAGAGGTTTGGCACAATAAAAAATACTTCACTTAATCTTAAACACATTAATAAATATACGAGCTGTTCTGTGATCGAAAAGAGGGAGGGGTGGATACTTTTGCTCTTGCAGTGCTTTATGTGGGGCGTGTTGACAGCATAGGTTGCATGCCAACTGTGTTAGTCAGCTTTTTATTTCCTTACACCAAGTCTGCGAACTCCTCCGGTAAGTAGCCTAGTGTGATTTGCAAGTAAGCAATATCTACATATCAAACTACACCTTTGTGTTATGCTACTTTTAACGTCGGGATACAACAGATGATAGCGGGTTTGTTCCTGGAGTCTGTTACGTTATTATCTTCCTGTGCAGCATGCTATGGTGGGTAGCATGGTATTCCGAAACGCCTAGCCTATTCTTTACTGATGCGCTATACCAGAGACGCTATATACTCTATCGATTATAGATCTGCGTTACCATTCGCGTAATCTGCCTACGTTCACGCTAATTAGATGCCATTGGCTACATCTATTTTTGCTGTTGTATAATTTAAACGAACGATCGACCCAACAAGTCCACACAGCTGACGCTTGCATTAGCCTGCCTAATCCCGAAGTACGGTAACTCAAATGCACAGTCACTTGCAATATAGTTTATTGCACGGTAATCGTTTTCCAAACGCAATTAACATTCTTAATACAGTTTAATTGCGCATTGTTATGTAACGTGGGGTGAGTCATATTAGGCGTAATAGGCCTAGTTTTCACAAGCTACTACAATATTTTAAATTGCTTAATAGGTGTGTCCCTTTCCCAGTAACATACGGAACTAGTTGAGCAACGTTTTGTTCCATGGTATTTTCCATGTTGGGATTGTTACCGAGAGCTATGGAGTATTTTCAGACCATATAGGCAACACCTTACTTTGTTTTACATATTACAAATATTACATTTACTCATAATTATGTTGCATTTCGACTAAAACGATATAATAAGTTTGGGTTATTTGTGATGCAGGTAGGCCTACTGCAAAATGCAATACTTAACTGCCTTCATGAAAATGCCCATTCCAATTAAATTATATGTTCTTAACTGTGCATAAAGCATAAAACATTAGGTTTGAGTAAAAGTCGATCAGTAATCTTAAATGTTGGGCGACTTCACCAATGCCATGCTTAAACATAAACTCCAATTGAGTGAAGATAATTATTTATTTAATAAAGAATAATTGTATTGAATACATAAAGTTTAGGAGTCCACCTATGATAAACAGACTACCTTAGGTTACACTTATTATTAAGCATGGTTATTATGAGCATTGCATAACAAGACCGCATCATAACATAGGAGTGGAAGTCAAAGCATTGATTGTCATTAGTTCGTTTTATAGCAGTTATTTTCCTTCATGAGTTGAACTTCAAGTGCTTAGGTCTTTAGTCTGAAAAGTATGCCAGGCTTGAGGTGTCAGAGTCAGTGTAAATATCTTGGATCTAACCATATCATTCTATTGATCTAACACACTAATGTAGTATTTGCTGTAAATACTGTGCCTGAAACTTGTATTATGTTTTTACAGTTGACAATGTTTTTGGCCAAAAAACTCCTTGGGGGCATCATTGAAGCTGTGAGGTGGGGAATCTGTTTACAATTCAAATAGCCTATTAGTCCATGAGTATACTTTTTTGATCTAACATGTTTATGCTTGATCATTTCCAATTAGCAACATTGACCCTGCACAGTTTGTGCCCTCTGAGCCTGTGAGTAAAGCTAGCATTTGCACAACCTCCTTGTTGCCATATTACTTCTACCGTATAATCACAATGTGTTTCCTGTCCTATAGCCTCCACCAAGAACACCACTAGCATATGCAGAGCACAATGAGAGCGAAGAAGAAAAACAGTTCCGCAGAGTATTCCAGCAACTTGCTGGAGATGTGAGTGTGATAAGTGTACTATACAGTATCATCCATTAACAATACTCTCAGGTTGAGCTAATGATATTATAGGTTGTTAAGGAATTGAACTTAACATTTAAATGTCTAATATTTGTCATGTAGGACATGGAGGTTAGCCCCACGGAGCTGATGAATATCCTCAACAGAATCATTGCCAAACGTAAGACATTTATCTGTGTTGATCATTTAAACCCAGGCCAAAGTATAGCAGTTTTTTTTATTTGGTTATTTCTACCTCAAGTGGCACTACATTCGTACTTGGAGTCTATCAATGCTCACATTTCTGAAAATCGTTTTCATGTTAATAGTATTTATAATTTGGTCATTTAGCAAATGCATTTCTGTAATACGACCTACTCTGAGTGCAATTACAAGTATTTATGAGCAAGCAGAGTATTATCTACATTTACAACTGTACATAGATATATTTTTATATTTTGTTAACACCTATTAGGTAGAATTTCTTCACTAGTAAAGTTAAAGCGTCATTGAAAGCTGGTGTGTTTTTACATTTCTAGGTACTGACCTGAAGACAGATGGGTTCAGCATTGAGTCTTGCCGGAGTATGGTGGCGGTCATGGATGTATCCTCATTAGTGATACTGTATGCTTTGAGGTGTATAAGCCATAAAGGGATTATCAACTCAATTTGAAACAAACCTAAATCGTCCCTTAATTGACAAAAGTACTAGTTAATGGTGGGGTTATCGATTCTAATCCAATACACTTTTTGTCAAATTCAGTGAATATCTCATGGTCCATTAGCTGGGGGGGCTACACAGCCTAGATCTGTTAACCTCACATAAAGTGGTGCAGACTGCACCACACACTATCCTAGCCTTGGCAATGTTTGCCAAATGTGGTGTGGGTGGGGCTTCTGAGGGAGTGCTGAAGGGAGAGGTGTATTAAATCACCTCTCTTTCTCACTCATTCTACCTTTTTAAGTCTAGCTACTAGATCTTGCGAGACCGCCCTGATCTCACGAGACCGCCCTGATCTTGCGATACCATCCTGGGGGGGGGGGGGTATTCCATCAAACCAGATGAAGGAAAATCCAGGCTTATTTCTATAAATCTCACTAATTTAAGTGAGAGGTCTGTTCCATTACTGTGGTTAAGAGGAATCCCTGCTGAGTAACCACAGTAACTTATGCATCTGAACTAGCCTGCTCCCTACCAGAATAACTGTAAAGATTAATTTAGCTGTGTTACAAAGAATGGCCAACAGGCATAAACAGGATCCAAAACACCATTCCGTTTCTTTTTTATGTTCATGTCCCAAAACATAAGTTCAGACTTTCTGAATAATACTGAAGAGAGAGAGGCACATTTAGCATATTATATGTCCAATAGGCTTACATTAATATAAGAAACAACTATTTGGAATGTTTTCCTGATTATAAATTGTAAGAAGTAGGCTTCAATTGCAGTTATAATCCAATTTAAACAAACCCTCTAGCCTACAGTTAAATTACATCTTTAACAACGTTTCTAAATCTAAAGTATTGTAGGAAGAATTGTGTAGGAAAAACGATGTGAGACCGTAGCAATTGATCTGATTAATCAGTGTCGTACTGTCTGATAGCTACGTGTGTGGTTTAGGTGTGCCAACTGTGAAAACAACTTCAACCAATCAACTGCCAAGTAATCTTTGAAAGTGCCTGCCCTGCCATTTTCAAACAGTCTATCTGGTCAGAAATGGTGTATTAAGAAAAATAATTGTCAGGGATTCAGAGAATTGTTGATGAGTAAGCAATTAAAACAAGAGTATACCCTATGGCATAAGAGGAAAATTGTCTTCCTTAATGAAAACCTCCAGAGCGACAGCACAGGAAAACTAGGATTCCATGAATTTAAACAACTCTGGAACAACATCAAGAAGTGGCAGGCAAGTAGCATGATCCATCTGAATAAAGCACAGTGGCAAAGAAATGTTGTGTCTTTAGGGATATATGAGGCCCCATAGGCGTAGATAATGGATCTCCAGTGGTTTGTCTTGTGCTGAACTCCTCCACATTCACTCTTTAACCTTCATTTAATGGGTGTAACTCATGAACATTATGGCGCACCATATTTAACAAGACTGAAATAATCCTTGTTATGAGTTGTTTATTCACAAAATGCTACAGGTTAACAATGTATCCATTATTTTTAATAGCTTTTTTAATTGTCATGTAATTAAATAGTTATTTATTTTGTATTAATGTTGTACATGCAAACCAATAGTTCCTGATGCCACATTGGAAACTACAATACTGTATGTTAGAATGAAGAGTTGCTGTATGTACTGTCTGTATATAATTTTAGACATGGTACTAATGATTATCTTGCGTTTAGGGCGTGTATAAGGCATATGATTCAGACTGCTCAGGGCTCATTGGTGCATATGAGCTTCCTAAGGCTTTTATGGCTGCTGGTAAGATTCTTATTACTCCATTTGAGTAAATTATTATTTTTCCAATTCATTGAAAGATATAATCAATAATATTATACAATGTAAATCTTATAAACTACTTAAAATCTGTAAGGACAATGGCAACTTCATGTACTGTACAAAGTCTGAAACCGCTTTAGCTACAATAACACAATTATTTTATTTTGTGCTATTGTGATGGTAAGATATTTATTGGGCAGCTGACAATATTTATATCTTTTCTTTTTTGCCCATGTCCAGGTTTCAACTTGAATCCGTCACTTTTTGACATGATTATCCGCAGATACAGTGATGAAAATGGCAACATGGACTTTGATAATTACATTGGTTGCCTTGTGAGACTGGATGCCATGTGCCGTAAGTTGCAAAAAATGTTTTAACCCTTTGTCCATACGGCCATTTATCATTAGAAAATTAAGGGTTCCCATTGTAAGTAACTTTCCATTAGTTGACACACAAAACAAATCTGTACTTTCCATGTTTGGAATACATTTTTTTTGCATTCTTTTTTTATATATATATCAGGGATTTTTTTTTTGTTTGCAGGATTTAACTTTTCATAGAAATGTTATTGGATGTTGTATTACATTTGGAGATGTCTTGACAAATCTTGAAAGTTTTTGTCTGAATGTCTACATGAGTAGTACCTACCCGTCACATTTGTTTTCAGTTTATTTATGGTCGCCATGCTGGCTGTCCTTATTACACAGACATTGTTCTGGTGACCTGTTTTTACTGTCAATATAGTTGATGGAAATTCAGATTGTTACTCAGGAAAAAGTCAGGCAATTTTACATTTTATTTAGAGTATGAACCCTGACCCTGGTTATAACACCCACAACCTCTAAGGTATGGCGCATCCTCTGAATTACAAACCAAAACAATGTTATTGCAAAACCAGTTTTAATCACAAGGATAATTCCATTAACAAACTGATGTAATGATAAATCACACTCTCTGTTTAGCATGGAACGCTAAGATAAGCTTTGTGTGATGCTCTACTTATATTTGATTTAAGCCATTATGCTATAATAACTGAAATGTTGTTGGTTAGTGGCTGATTCATTTTATTTGATACATTTAGTTTACTTATTTTCAACAGAATTGCTTAAAAGACATTATATCGTGTATGTGAAGTATTGTCCAAGGGAGGTACATCTATCCTAGTTGTGCTGAAATAATGATTGGTGATCACTCTAGTTTGGAATTCTGTAGGCGTGTATAATCTTACATTATAAAATATGTGCAGTGGATTAACCCCTCCTTTTACCCAGGCGCCTTCACAACCTTGGATAAGGACAACAATGGGACTATCAAAGTCAACATTCAAGAAGTAAGCCAAACACTGTCGTCTTTGATTGTCTTTGTTTCTTGTAATTCGCTGCGGTTTAGTGCATTTAGTTTCTGTGCAATTCTAATGGCATGTTTTTCACTTCTTGTCTTGTTTGCAGTGGCTCCAGCTGACGATGTACTCTTAAATATGAATAATGGCTTGCATGTAGCAGAACCACATTATCTTAACCACTTTATCTTTACTTCATCAGTCTATTGCACATTGTGTTTTCCACTTCCGCAGTCATTTAAAATGTTCATTAGCCAGGACATATTTGGGTAGTTTTATTTGAATGGGAATACAACATTTCAGCTAAATTGTACCTGATGGTTTCTCTCTGCGTATTTTGTGTATCAAGTTGTCAAACCTCTGGAATCCTATGTTTGTAAACCTCACATAATAGGATTTATACTTAAACTTTTGTTTATGTCTCTGGGGCTGACATTACAATAATTATAGAAGAGCATTTACCAGATGTGGACCAGATATGCCATTAAAGATGCCTTTAAGATTGCTATTATTTGTTAACAATTTGGTATTAACGCTACCCTTACATGATTTATATATATATATATATATACACATACATATATATACATACTGTAGGCCATACTATGCTCCAACAATCCAGGGTATTTTGTGTTTTTCTTGTTGGGATTGATTTGAAGGTTGATGCTGAAAATATCCTACATTTAAAGATGTTTTTATTACTGTTTTTCCAACCACATTTTCAAATGTTATGGTCACATCGCTGTGATGTTTTTCCATGTCTAACTGTCTAATAGGTCTTGGTCGTCCATGGCTAGTTTGTTAGGCTATTTTATCTTTGTTGTCTCACACACCAGACACTGTGAGCTCCAACTGTTTTTGTTCAGCCCTCCTCATCCCACCCAGCCTTAAAACTCATTGCGCTAAATTCAAAAAGCACTTGAAAAATGAAAACATTCTGCTGAAAAAGAGCTGAAATTCCAGTTGCTGCAGTCTTGAAGATAAATTAAAAAAACTAACATTTGAATGAAAGGCAATTTAACCCCATATTTACGTAAACACATTTCAGTAGAGCCACAATAGCGAAATAATAATCTTTGTATTTGGGATCAAATGTATTATTATTTTTCTGTCATCTACAGTGTATATTATGTGTGAAATTGCTATCTTAAGAGTAATAAAAGTATGAAAATACAAACTCTTCTAAAGGTTCCATACTTAGTGACCTACTAATATGTTAGATAATAATTTCCAAATATTGCATATTAATAAATACTAGATACACAATGTTATGCATTTTTGGTCAGGTTTAGTATAAATGGTGCAATTTTGATGAGCTTGACCTACTGTAGGCATAATGCTTCTCTTGGTTAAATTATATTGTTCAGTGTGTGCCTGCCTGTACAGCATAATGCTGCCTGCTACATTATGCCAGGCTATTTACCCCACATGCATTTAACGAATGTGTTGTGGCCACAGCAACTGAGCTAATATTACTGAAATGATTGTCAAAATTCCAATAAAATCCACAGAATAAATCATGTTATATATATTTGTATTTATTATTTGAAGTGGGTTGATCCTGGGTTACAGTTAGCATTGTTAACAAGTATTTCCTGCAACAGAAAACTCAAAAGATAAACTGCACAAAACGTAAGGACATTTGTGAACACCTGTGGGATTACCTTGGGCCTGCAGTTCATGCCAGAGTGACCAACACAACCACGTTGGCTGACAAATGCGTGTTGAAGCAGTGCGACCAGGCTGGTGACGAGCATGAGGAGGTGCCAGGCTGTTTTTGCTGTGTATGGATCTTCCACACGCTACTGACACTCGTCTCTGTTAAATGAATGCATTTTTAAATTGCCAATATTGTTTCTTCAGACTGCAATAATTCAACACCAAATGAGTCAACAGCAAAGAAAGGTTGTTGGCCATTGTCAGAGAAGATTGGGCACATTTTTCAACCAAAACACTCCGCTCTGCTGCTCATCTCACCAATGCATGTTCCTTACAAATGTGGCACCATTTATTAAAAAGCAAAATTATCAGGCTTTTCAATGGTATAATATGTATTGCCAAGAAGCATGGTTACAACAAAGAAATAATGTACCAAACACAAATGTCCTTACTTTTTGTGTTATGTTTACATAGTACAATGAACAGTATATAATAATACATTTAACTTACACATGTATTCCAAAATACATGTGTAAGTAGGCCCTATGGTCTATGACAACGTACTGTAAGAAATATCTTCAGCCACTGAAAACTGTAAATATACACTAAACAATACACACTAATTTCTTCTTTGACTTACTAATATAATTAACATATAAGTTACTAACACATTTATATAGCCCTTTAGCACATTACAGTTACAATGGGCTGTACAGCCCATATTTCACATGGAAACCAACAACACCCCCTAAACCTGCCTCTACCCCTGGGCAAGGAAAAACTTCCATTGAAAACCCCATAGGGAAAAACGGGAAGAAACCTTGGGAAGGGACCACAGAGGGATGGATCCACCCTTCCAGGACGATTAGGATGCAATTGCTAGGGCAACAATAATTAGCAAACGAAATGTATCACATTGTGCAGCAAATTACAAACTAACACATTGTAGAAATTTGATACATCTTGTAAGGTTGGTAGATTATGAGTGGTCCATCAAATGGTGTATTGACAGAAGCCACTGGAGATTTGTCCCAGGTCTGAGGATGTGTCATTGTACTAGTCGTGACCAGGTCCCCTACCCCAACACAGGAGACATTGCACTCCCTTACTGAGCAGGAGATGACCAGCTGTAGGTCTAACATCCTACCAGTGTCCAGGATCATGATGACAGCTTCTCCCATTCACCACACATCTATTGGCTCTGCATATATGAACTCTCTCCCAACACAGGTGATGTACAGTAGCCGCAGGAAAGGCAGCCACCGCCATCGACCGTGGCAGCATCTCCCTCTGATGACATCACCGGGTAGGATTCGTACCATTCACCACACTCTGGGAAAGAGAAAGAGGGGCCAGAAACACATAAAAAGGGCACAAAGGAGGCCAATGTATACCCATTTAGGCCCCTAACCAGATGGGAACATAAGTGTTGCTAACTTAATGCCTCGTTATACAAATAGGTCTTAAATGTAATTTCGGAACAGTACTAGTACCACTAACATCAGCTGGTAGGGAGTTCCATAATAGAGGGGCCCCCTATGTGAGTGCTCTAAATTCTGCTTTTTAACTTTAGGGATGGATAACAAGCCTGCATTCTTATGAGCATAAGGCTCAGGATGGAACATATAGTATCTCCAGAGCCATGTAAAGAGAGAGTCCCGTAATCCCCGTTCACACCAATCAACCATTTTTTCACAGCAATAGCGGATTGTGGAGCCTCAAAACAGTTAGCCGCAAATACTAAATGTACCCTATAAATTATTTTGTAAATTTAAATCTGTATTTATTGACTACTTATTACCAAAAAATGAAGTTATATATCTGTATATAAATTCAAATTGCCCACCAAGCACTTCCTGGAATTGTTTTGCCATGTTTTGTCACTTTTGCCTCTTCGTGAACCATGACCTTAAACATTTCTAACTTCCGTTGGCGTGACTCTCTTTCCATGGCTCTGGGTATCACTAGATCAGATAGGAGGGTGCCAATCCATGTATTGCTTTATAGGTAAAAAATATCATGTTAAAATCACATCTCAGATAAATTGGTAGCCAATGTTCAGCAAGGATTGGAGTTATATGATCAAACTATGTATCAACTTTCTAGTTAGTGAAAATTCTCTACCATCTGAAGACTTTTAATACTCTTTCTCGGAAGGCAGAGAGTATGCCATTACTATAATCTAGACGTGATGATACAACGCATGAATCAGAGAGTCCGCATATGTCAAAGATAAAATCGTCGAATCTTTGTAATGTTTCAAAGATGGAAAAATGCAATTGTAGTAATATATTAATGTGCAAATCAAAAGAGAGAGCAGCATAATAAAATATCACTCCTAGTGATATTTTATTCTGAGTCACTCTCATATAGTTCAACGTTTACTCTGAATAATATTACAATTGTCAAAGTTAAGTGTGGCAGATGCCTGGCAGGTCCAAATATTTACATCTCCATCTTATCAGAGTTCAGGTGCAGACAATTTAAAGGCATCCATTGTTTTATTTCCAAAAGACATGACTCAATATTCTGAGTTTAGACTGGTTGTTACACATATTTAGTCAAATTTGTCACTAAATACATTGTAGTCACATTTAATAAATAATGTCAATAACGTTTGTATTACGCTCAGGTACGATCAAAGCACTCAGGTACGATCATAGGTTACGATCATGGTACGATCAAGTAAATTACGTATTTTGGTTTGCAAATACCTGGCAACTTAATCTTAGAAGACCTGGCAACCATACTCTGCTGCGGCTAGCAAATACTTTTAAGGGCCGATATTTCCGATTGTGTGGCCTTAGCTATCGACTTCTGGGTTGATTTTACGACCAAATCACAACCCAATTAAATCGCAGGTAAATTCACAATAATATACGTTGTCATGCAAAACGCGACATTATTCAGTCTCATCACCACTCCTGAAAGGAGCTTGTAGTAAGCTAGCTTCTTCTGGTTAGCTGCTAGCATTAGCCGCTATTAAGTTGCATTGCAGAGGAAGCATTGTGTGACATTACACTGACAAGGTACACTTGCATTATCCTTGCAACAACGACTTGGTTAGTGAAGACGTGCGCTGTCGCACAGTAATCTATAATAAACATTGAATTATATTCGGTGGCGATTCTGTCGAATTCGTTTTGTTTGATGCATTGAGTGTGCAGCTAACTTAGCTCCCACCAACTCCTGAGAGCTTGCCGATGTAAAGTGCATCAAATGACTTTGTGCAACACGCGTCTTTAATTCACTCACACACTGCAAAGGTAAGATCTGTTACTGCATGTCCATCCTCTCGTTAATTAATGTCTATCTTGGTGTATGGCAACTAATACACATTGGGATTTTTATCCCTGCTTTAAAGAATGGACTGATCATCTTCCACATGTTCAGTTCCTCCATGAGTGAAGATTATAAACGTGAACTATTTAAGTGTTTTGTCTTTAATTAACATGTAAATACGATGACGCTGTGATTTTTTTGTTTTTGTTTCATGTAGAGTTGATGGAAATGTCTTCGCCAGTAGATTTAATCCAAGACAATGGGAATCGATTCAAGAAAAGGAAAGCCCGTTTTACTTTTAGTGAAGTTCACATACTTTTGGATGAAGTGCGAAAATATCGTCACATAATCGTTGGTATGTACATTTTTAAGATTAACTCCTTATTATTGGTTACAGTAGTCTAATTGTGTATGATTATAACTTGTCTATCATCATTGGAAATATAGGTATAATATGTATTTTGTATTTTAACTGAACGATAAATTGGTGATCTCAAAGTAATCATATACACAACTTTATATATGTTGTTTAGCATTATTTTACAGCATGATGACAACACAACTTGTGCAAATGTACCTGATCTGTTCTTGATATTATTGAATTAGCCTGCAATAAAATATGAGGACTTTTTACAGTGTTAAATTCTTTCTTTACTTTCTCTCATGACCTAAAGGTAAGTTTAACCGCGGCGTGCCAACGGAGGTGAAGAAGCTGAAATGGGCTCAGATCACTGCGCGTGTGAACGAGATCGGAGAGTGCCAGCGGGCGGTGATCGAGATCATCAAGAAGTGGTCTGACCTTAAGTGTGACACCAAGCGCAAAGTGGCCGCCATGCGGACCGGCGGCACGCCCCACCGGGGCCTGAACTCACGCATGAGCCGGGACCTGACGCAGATCGAGCAGATCGTGCACCAGATTCTGGAGATGGATGACGACGCTCCTCCCAGCAGTGGGGAGTTCGGGCCGGTGGAGGAGGACGACGATGACCGGCACGAGGAGGATGATGTGCTAGAGGGGGAGGACATGGCCAGATATCACGACTCATCGCCCAACGGTGGCTTGGAGACGTTGTCCATGTCCATGCCGCCCCCCTTTCACAAGGAGGATTCGTCTCTGCCCACCTACAGCGGCTCTTCTCGTGAGTGCTCCCCCCCCCCGCTGCTTCAGTGTGGTGAATGTAATGCGGGGAAGTAATATTGTATTTGGTGTGAATGTTGCAGGCGAATCATCCCAGCACTTCTTTGAGACACAATACGAGATACCTGCTAATGAAGGTAAGTTACACACACACACACACACATTGGATTACATTAGCCTCGGGATACCATCCTGATCTCGCGAGCTTCAGTTTGACTTTACCGTGAATATCGCTCTGGAACCCCTTAAGTGGAAAGTGTTTGTTATAGGCATTTATAAGACAGGGCTCATACATTTCAATCACACTCCCTTCCATTCGATTGGACTTCTTACATTCATCTCGCCCAATCAGAAGAGGGTTTACAATCATCCAGAGCGCCGGTCAAAATGGAAACATACGACGTCCGCTGATGCCGTCGTCGACTTCAGATGGCTGCTGATTTGCCGCTGATTGGCCTGCTTGTTTTCTAAACCAGTGGTTCCCAACCAGGGGTACGCGTACCCCTAGGGGTGCTTGAGCAGTTTGCAAGGGGTATTTGGAAAGACTGGAGAGTTGCAAATGATTTTCATACATATGAATGTCGATTGCTACAGTAAAATGTGTAGGCTAGGTATGCAAGAGTGCTGCATCTACTGTATAATTCTCCAGGGTGGATGTCAATTGTTACACCGCGCTCTGAAGTTCACGTGCACGTCAAAACAGCCCACAATCAAATCATCTAGATGCTAACTCATACTGTAAGTGTGTTCAATAGAACATGTTTAGGAGAAACATCAACACACGAGTATGGGGGTACTATTGCCTTTGTGTAACAGCTCAAGGGGTACATAGGACAAAAAAGGTTGGGAACCACTCTTCTAAACGGTCGACAAACCATTTTGCAATGAGGAGTTGTAGCTGCCGTGATCAGGAGGGTCTCTCGATTAAGATTTGACACACACATCCATGTATGACCATTTTTTAACTGTATTGCTCACGTGCGGACGCACGGGTCTCCATTAAGACACGGAAGTGGCGTTCATGGACTCCGATGAGGACCAGCGGGGGGACAGGGGACCGTCCGCCCGGACGATCAGACCCCCGGAGGATCACCGGGCGAACAACGGCATCCCGAGAGCCTCCCCTTCTTCTTCCGCCGCCGCTGCCTCTTCCTTGTCCTTCGGGCCCGCTCATCACACCGCCCCGGTGCCGCCCTTTTCTGCCGGCCCCCCGCCGCCTCCCGCCCCGGAGGGGGGTCCGTGGGCGCGGGAGGCCCTGCTGCGTGACGCCTCGCTCAGCCTCCGCGAGCAGCACGCCACCAACCTGCTGCTGGAGACGGTGTCGCGCTCCCTGGAGCTGCTGTCCGAGTCGGTGCAGCAGCTAGCCGAGACGCAGCAGGAGTTCGTGCGGGAGTCCCTGCACCTGCAGCGGGAGACGGTGCAGGTGCTGCGGGACTTCACCGGTGGGGCCATCGCCCTCATGCATGACAAACTGAACGGGCGGCCGGCGTTATAGCTGGGGTGGGGAGTGGTCAGGCAGATGTAGCCTGCGGTCGCACTTTTAATTTTCTATTTTCTAAAGCGACGCAACCAGGATCAGACTTGTCTGCAGAGGTCCACTCGAGTAGTGCAGTCACATGTCTCAGAAGCAGCGTAGCCTGTTCCCGGTGCAGAGTTTGAAATGCTACGTTAAACCGATGCCTTGCTTGCTCTCGATTCTTCCCGGGTAAGGCAAGGGAGAACATACACCTTCTTCACGTTCCAAATCTACGGATACACACAACCAGGGTGCAAGTACTTATGGCTAGTCTGTGCAGTGCAGTATATTTGGCGTGTAATTGTCTCTCATACCTGAATGATTATGGAAAATGACTATACATTGACTTTTCACTGTTAAAGTATTGCTTTTCAACCCAGACACTATATTTAGTAAATTATTAGATTTTAGATTTGCCATCGAACGTCAAACTGCTGAAGAGTTTGTTACTTAAACAGCAAATTATATGAAACCAATAAATTATGTTTTATTGTGCATGATTATTGTGGCAAAAACCATAGACTTCTTAGAATGCTTTTATGGGTTTTTTACGGGAGTGACGATTCACTTACTCTGTAGTTCACTAGACGAGACTGTACACGATACTGGGTTCACGAGAATGGGATTTTTAAAAATCATGACTAAATATATGACTGAAAGTCACCAAATGCTAAATGGTGTAAGGCACTATGTAGTATGTGGTTCTGTATATGACGATAGGAGAAATAGACCCAGAGCCGTGGAAATAGAGAGTTGCGCCATCTCCATTCGCTCCAATGGACCGTTTTCTTTTTTTTTCACAGCAATGGCATATCGTGGAGCCTCAAAATAGTTCCCATTCGTTAGCCTAAATACTAAAAAGTACCTTATACATTTATTTTAAATGTAAATCGGTGAATTTATTGACTACTAAATACCCAAAAATTAAGTTATATATCTGTTTGTATATATATATATTCAAATTGCCCACCAAGCACTTCGGGAAATATTTTGCCATAAGTTTTGCCTCGCCATAAACTATGACCGTTGACAATTTCGAAGTTCTGTTGGCATATCTGTGTTATTTCCATGGCTCCAGAGCCAGAAGTGCTTGGTTTATAACTAGCTTAATAGGCTACAGAGCTAGTGTAGACTGATAGGATATTGTTACATGGCATAGCCTATTATACAAGGCTGAATCAAGCTAAGTGATTACACATACACAGTAATATCTACAAATATAATTGGAAATTGGCACATTTGCACAACTGGTTAATCCCAAACTATATAATGCATAACAACAGATAATATTAGACAAATTAATGTGTAAACGGGTAAAAAATGCTAATTGCGAGACAGCTGTTAAATATTATTTTTTTATATTGCAAGTTTTTTGTCACACTCCATTAAGTTCCCTTTGTATTTGTGTGTTAATATGATCTGTTGTACTGTTAAGAATATAAGATGTGTATGTGTGCCACGTGAACTAAGCAAAGTAAACAAGGTGTTCAAGGTACATATGAAATCCCATTTATAGCAAAGAAGTGGTTGTCATGATTTTTTTGTAGGAATATTTGGATATGCTTTTAAGCAATGTTCCCCTTAAACATGGAATAAATCCTTATTGTTTATTTTTTTACATAACTTAGTGGGCCTTCTCCTGTTTCTTGGGGTTAGTGCGCAAAGTGAACATGGAAAACAGTGATTAATACATCTGACAGTGTGATACTATATATTGGTTTAGTAGCTGAGCCTTATTGTATATGATCCTCACCCATTCATCAAACTATGTATACACCCAGATCTTTCCAAAAATGTTGCATATGCATTCATTATTACGTGAACCAAACGTTAGGAGTACAAATCCCTGGTTACAACTGCATAGTATGTCTTTTAACTCCAAGGGCATCCATTACAATCACCCATATTTATCTAATATGGTTTAAGCCCCATCTTCTTAATATGGTTGGTTTATTAGCACTTGGTATAGGAGTTTTAATTAAGGCTCAACTATTGCTCTGCCTTTAGTCAGTAGTTTGCTGCTACAGAACATTAGCATATAATGAAAATACATGTATTTTATATAGTATAACAACAAAAAAAAGAAACGGCACCATACCAAGGAAATTTGCAGCAGGAGTGGCTGCAAAATTATTCTGCAACATAAAGGTGTTTGAGAATGTACTGAAACAAATAATGCTTGTCCAGAATCTATTTTCCTTGCGCCTCCTAGTGGACTCCTTATCTTCCATAGGTTTATGGAAAACACGGCTTTGCGATGTTAAAAACGTGGCGATAGGGGGCGCACGTGTACAGCGTACAGCAAGAGACCTTTTCTGTTTACTGATAATAAAAACTGCCAATGTGTAGGATTATTGGATATTTTAAAAAATTAAGATGCTATTGACGTTTTCACACAGCTATATTTTTCTTTGTTATAAAGCCTATATGTTATTTTTTTATCACGCAATAGTATTTTTGACATTATAAAAAAAAAAGAACTGCTGCTGAAGGCATACTATTCTCAAGTCGGTCTTTAATTCGTTTAAATACACTACAATAACTTCCGGCCTACAACTTGCTAGAATTATAGCATCAACAGAGCTTAGTAAATGCATTTGAAATAGTTATTGAGAGCAAATCAGGTGCAGGCTCAGGCTCATGTAAAGGATAAAATATTTTATATAATTATAATATAATAGATATTAAAGAATAGCAATTCCGTGTCACTGTGTTGTTGTTGTTATTATTATTATTATTATTATTATATTTAAAAAACGGAAACATAATTAAAAACTATTTGATCAGCTGCACACATCTTCATACCACAAATGCAAGCATAAAAAGATTTAGGATTGGTATAGCTAAGGTGTTTTATACAGTAGGCTACATTATGAAATGGCTGTGTGTGTATAGACACACACACGCAAACACACGCACACACACACACAGAGGGTTGAGTGTATACTGCATTGTTCTCCATGTCTGGTTAAACAGCTGCCAGGACCGGCCTACCAAGGAAGAGGTAGACATTCGGGGGGGTGGGGGGTCGCTCCAAGGCAGGGGGGTAGCGTCAGTGGGCGGCTGGGGGGCAGGGCCCCTGAATAGGCAGCTGTATTCACAGCACTGGCCTATTACCTTTTTAATTTTGCAAGCCATGAGATCTCTCTGAGACTTAAACCTTTCTGTTATACTCGAGAATAACGAAATCATTTTTGAGTACCATAAAATTATTCTGCACTTGTAATAAACTCACCTCTTTTGTGATGTGTTTGGATCTCATCTTTTCAAGATATATAAAAAAAGGCTAATAATGCAGAGGTTTTGTTTTTGTATTGTTCCGATATAAATATTTGTGCTCCCATTTCTTTAAACACTTCCAGATCAGACGATGCTTTCAGATGACGAAATCCTTCCATTCAGAAACATCTCTCTCTCTCTCTCTCTCTCTCACACATACACACACACCCACACGTTTTTATTTATTTATTTTTGTTTTGGCTAAAGCAAATATTGAAAACCATGTAACTTTGTTTATGTCTTTACTGTAGAGCTGTTGTATTCCGTAAGTGTATATCCATTTGTTACTGTGTGTTGTTCTGCATGAGGTTCCATTGTTCTTTGTATTGTATTCTTATATGTAAAGTATTTTCCACATCTTTGCAGAGTGGCTGACATCTGGTCGAAAGAGGCAGATTTAGAGAGCCATGGAGAATAGAGACGAGGGGGAGGGGGTTAATCCACCCATCGATCTATCCTCTGCAAGTATGCTATACTTCCCTGTCCCCTCTCTATTGCCCCAAGTTGACCTGCATGATCTTTCCATTCTCTGCTCTCTCTCCCCCACCTGTTCTCTTACCCCTTGTTCTTCCCGGCTCCCTGCTTTCATGTCCCATCTGGCACCAAGGTTCCAGGAGGAGGAGAGGAGTGGGTAAGGTGGGGGTGTGGCAGGGTGGAGGTGGGGAAGGGGGGGGGGGGGGGTTTGTGGATACTTGAGGGAGGAAAGGTGTCTTTCTGCTCATACGCACAAGATTAAACTCTTTACCCTGCCTCGCTTCAGACAAAGAAACTAAAATGATTCTGTACTATATATATCTGCTGTCTGCAATGATGCTAACAAAGGTACTGGCCTACATACACACTGGGATCCCAACCCTCGTTAAAAACATTGTTTGAGTGTCTTTAATGTAAAGCATGCACTCTAGAAACCTTTAGGCCACATATAAATAAGTGTTGTACATTTGACAATAGTAGCCAAGATGGCCACACATCATAAAGAGAAAGCATTCAGTCTAGTTTAGTACTTATGAGTACATAACTCATACCAACAGGGCAACATTGGTCAATATTACAAAATGGCTGACCTCTGTTTGGAATATTATATGTTCAGATTATTCACATTTTCCAAACAATATTTGAATGTGCATGTACAAAGAATCTAGGTAAACATGTATCATATAATGTGAAATTACAGTGAAACGCAGTTATTTTACTGTCGTATTCTGTAAACCAAAAACATATTATACTGTAACAAATAAATTATAGTCGACACGCTGTAAAATTATAGTACGGTGTTAATTTACGGTGAAATATGTTTTTTCCTAAATATCTATACACAATAATTTTGATACAGCACTCTGACACAGCCCTCCTAAGGCAAATACTAAAAGTCAAATGATGTCATGAATTTAAATGAATAGGGGCTTTGGTTATACTGCAAGCAGTAAGTGGATGAAACACTACAAATGACGCATAGAGTAAACGCTAAATGAACTGTGCTCTCTGTGGTTGCACTACGTTGTGTTCAAGTTTCAATCCACACAGTGCACCATATCAGCTGGCCACATAGAGATGGTCACAGATTCTTCTTCAATGTGCCTGAAACAAACCGCATATAAACGAATGTACACCCCCACATACATGCATATATCAGTGGGCATATGTGCACATGAGGTGCACACACACCTACCCACAGATGCAAGCAGGGGCACGTGTGAGCACACACACACACACACACACACACGGGGGCAATCACCCATTGTGCTGAAGTCAGACAGCAGGCCTGGCTGTAGTAGAGATGGCCGCAACAGCCTGACATCTCCCCCGAGGACCCAGGAGCTCTGATTTGCAGCAGCGCTGCCTCTCCTTTCTAAACCTCCCCTTGGGGAGCACCAGGGATGGAGGAGGAGCAGGAGGAGGAGGAGGGGAAGGGCACAGCAGAGGAGGCAGATGCTGGCCATTCTATCTGGGGGTGGGTGGTGGTGGACAACGCGACGACTTCTTGGTGGTTTCCCATGCCTCCACCCGACCCCATACCCCCCCCCCCCCCAACGCTCCTGTAACACAGATGACAGCGGCGGTGGAGGTTGCACTGCCCATCTGCTCGTCGGACACAAAAGGCCGGCCCATTCTATGTAGATACGCATCGTGATAACGGACTATAGGTAGCTCCAACAGAGCTCCCTCGTGTCACCTCGAACACACACACACACACACACACACACACACACACACACACACACAGTGAAGCCAGGTGAGCTATGGTATAAATATAGGTGTATAGGTTTTTACTCGGCACACAAGCGTATTTAGTCTATTTGAAATTACTTTATTTGCGAATAGTGTGTTTATTGGCCACTGGAGGCAAAGCATGAAAAGGTTTATATCATTTCAACAAGTATATTGTGCATATGAGTAGACTACTTGACCTGTCTATGCTTTTAATTTCTATACAAACATTATGGAGATATAACTCAAGTGTGGCAATCTCAATGTATTTTACACATATGCCCTATTCAACACAAGATGTTTCATGCATGTTATGATAGTAGAGCTTACAGACTATCTCTCTGAGTTGAACGTACATCATTAGAGTTGAATGAAGGGCTTGAAGGCCAAGCTTGGCCCTTTCACTAAAACTATAATGCACAGACATGCGGCATGAATATGCTGGAGTGGAGAACTTGTAGGCAGATAGTATATGTGAATGATTAATATTAATCATACAGCGCATATGCACAGTCAGTGGACAACTGATGTTATCTAGGCAATGTTCCTTTTTGAAAGTTTTATATTTAGGAAGAACCCACACAATATATATTATTTATCAATGGAATATGGCCAAGAAAGGCATCTATACAGTAGGAAAAGGTAACAGTACAATAATATACAAGTTACAATGGGCTATTCTTTTTTATTTCATCATGTTTTGCTTAAATCAGTGTAATAGCAAGCAGGCTACAGCCATAACTCCCATATGTCTATAGCCTCAGAAAAGCTGACCTGTCCAGGATGTATTATTTCGCCAAAGGATATTTCGATTTATATTAGTTCTCCGATGATGCTTTTAAGCGCGTGCCAAGGACTTCCACTTGAGGCACGCTTCCCCTTCTCATTATAATATCAATAGGAGGGCAAACAGTTAGTGTGACCCGACCCCCACCCTTCTCTCCTTTGCTCTCCTGACACACGCACACGCACACGCACACGCACACACAATACCTTTTAGGTTTCTTAATTTCAAAATTTTTATTTATAAGACACCTTTGTCACGCCAGTTTCATGACGAAGTTCGGGAAATAGTCAACTTTTCTATCAAGACGTGGGTGTTCTTAACATTTCTACAAAATAACTGTATTTCTTTTGAACTATGTCGAAGTGATATTAGTTGTTATAAAAAATAGATCCTTAATCACAGTTCAGTACATTAGACCGAAGCCATGGTGACAGGTGCTTGAAATGATGCCTGACCACAATTTCCCCTGAATCATAGTTGGGTGGTTGTGGTTAGACGGTTTGAGGACACAATAGGCACCACACGGTGGACCATGTGCCTTTCATTATCATACAGCTGTTCGCGCGGAGCTCCAGACAAAGGCAACATGATATTCCCGAACCCTTGTGCGCGCCCAATTCTGGAAGACTGGCCCACCCCACCTGCGCGCCCACGTCCCAACAAAAGACCCCTTTACAAATATCTGCACAACCAAAGGTCTAATCCACGCTTTTATTACCCAGCACGCGTCAGAGCAATTAGAACGTCCAGTTCCAGAGAATGAATGGGCGGAGTGGCTTTTCTTCCACACTTCCTTCTGATCAATATTCAGCCATCATATTCACTCACTTCATCCAACAAAATAGTTACAGGTATATTCAATGAGTTAAAAAAACGTTATTACGTTTTGGTCTGGCACATGCATTAGGCATATGATCTCGGCACAATCAGTTCAGTTTTACTTTCACCACATACGCTTACTTTGCTATAGTCTGACTGATACATAACAGATATCATAGGAGATTAAATGTGACAAACATGTCAAATTTCTCGTTCATAATGAAAAAAACAAACGACAATTTCTAATTTATTTATAATTTATTGATAATAAACGTAAACATGTTTTGGTCGACACGCATTACGCGTGCCAAGTGGATATTGGCTATTGTGTTTTTCTTTTGCCAACCATAGCAGGCCATGGACGTGGCCTTCTTTTTAACATCGCTGAAATGTAATCAAGGCAGTGCCATCTTGCACCTTCCACATGTCCGCCGGCCTGTCCCTGGGGTGTCCCCGGTCTCCACCCCTTTACGCATGACGCGCAGTTTCACCAGTATAAAGCCCTTAATTGTCAATACGCACCAGAACATAAACAAGAGGACCACCGGCTTGGATTTAGGATACAAGAAAAGCACACAGACGTGTGCCACTTACACATAACTTTCTGAAATGCGTGTTGTGATTTAAACGTTCTATTTGTCAATTCATCTTACATTTTCTATTTTGTCCTATACGTTTTTTCTTCAACGTCTTCATATGGGAATATCACACACGCATTGTTTTTGGATACACAACGTTTAAGTCAAAAAACATCTGGGGAAAATGGCATTCTTCGCTTTGCGATACATCTTAGCTTTGACCTTAGTGCAAGCAGTAAGTTGTTTTGCCTTTTTTTAAATTTTATTTGATCTATAGCTTGAAACACTGTCTCCAAACGATGCATCCTAAATTAACCGTGTTTTCTGTGGTTTCAGGTATTGTCCTCTGGTGTTTTCGAGTTGAAAATCCATTCATTCCACACAGCGCACCATATCTGCCGGCGGCATAGAGATTGTCACATATTCTTCCGAATTTGCCTGAAACATCCCGAGGACGTCATCTCGGCGGAGCCACCTTGCACTTTTGGGACAGGACATACCAACGTCATCCGCGCCGATCAGACCTCGATCTCCAGCAGCGCTCCAATCCGAGTGCCTTTCCACTTTAAGTGGCCGGTAAATTGGCTTTCCTTGACGTTAATCAAATTAAGTTTATGACTTGCTGAGCTATCTGATTTGAGTGTTTTTTTTTTGCTAAATTAAGTGTATTTTCCTTTAGGGAACATTTTCTCTTATCATTGAATCCTGGAATGCCGAATCTCAAACTGAATACACAGGTATTGTTTTTATTTACGCACAACCATACATTTACATATGCATATGTTTATTGGGGGATTAATAATATGTATTTCCCTTCTAGATAACCAAAACAACCTGGTGAGCCGATTGGCCACTAGAAGAAGACTTGCCATCGGTGAGGACTGGTCTCAGGACGTCCACTTTGGCGAACAGAGCGAGTTGCGTTACTCCTACCACGTATTCTGCGACGAGTATTATTTTGGCGAGGGTTGCGCAGAATACTGCCGACCTCGCGATGACACGCTGGGCCACTACACCTGCGACGAGGAGGGAAACCGCATCTGTTTGGAAGGATGGAAAGGCAACTACTGCTCTGAGCGTAAGTATAGGCCTATAGCTATAGTCGGTTTATCGTGGCGTCGCAACAGCAACGCTTAATCGATCATATGTTGTAGGCTGCTTATTGGCATTGAAAGTCGCCTGCTATGTGTAAAAGGCTAAAGAGAGTCTTAAAGTAACAACAGAAGGTGAAAAACATCAACCACAAAGCATGTGAATTAATATGTAAGATAACAAACTCCTTTTGAAAATAGAAGACCGCTTATGGTGTAATTTAAGAACACGCTGTAAACATTTTTCAGGCGTCTTATTCATTCATTCATCTGGGAGATGAACGTGTTGTGTGGCGCCCATCTGGCGCTTGTTCTCCATTTACATCAATGAGAACGAGCCGTGACCCCGACCATAAAGGACATTTTCAAGGTGTTCCGCGCTTGTGTGTATGCGGCGCTCCTTGCTGCGTGTGCGTAAGCACGTGGTAGTGAAATTGTATATGTGTGTGTGTGTGTGCGTGCGTGCGTGCGTGCGTGCTTTGGGGGTGGAGTGGGGTGGGTTTTGGTGTGGAGGTATAGGGGGGTTGAAACGGCATCTGCCTCCGGCGATGTGCCGACCAGCTGCTTGGCGTAATGCTTAACGCATAACGCAACTGAGGTCTGGAACAGGGCTGGGGTCAGACGGGGGTGTTCGCGTACGTGCGTGCGTGCGTCTGAAAGATGAATGTAGAGCGCAGGGCGTGCCCATTGTACTCGAGGG
>JAODUH010000006.1:243145-262713 GCA_027564835.1 Typhlichthys subterraneus
CAGGTGTGTTGGAGCAGGGAGACATCTAAAACATGCAGGGCTGAGGCTCTCCAGGACCAGGGTTAGCCACCCCTGCTTTAGTGACTGATGACGACGACGACAACAACATCACCGTTTTTTTCAAAATAGTTCCCGGAAGTTTGCCTAGATACTAAAAGTACCCTATAAATTATATTTTAAATGTAAATGTTAATGTAATGTTTTAAATGTAAATAGGTACATTTACTGACTACTAATTACTAGGGATGGCACGATCCAGTTTTTTAGTCCCAATACTGATACCGTCACTTTGTGTGTCAGCCGATACAGAGTACCAATCCGATTCCAGTGTTATGTTAAGTTGCAAAGTAAATTATAGCCTTCTGTTAGCATTTTCTCTTCAAGGGTCCCCAAATTCAGAGCGTGCTTGCACCCCGATCATTGTCGCTTGCGGCTATATTTTGCATTGGATTTGCTTTACAGAAACACTGTCAAGTCAATTTATTTATAAAACACATTTAAAAACAACCAGTGGAGACCAAAGTGCGGTACAGTTATGTACATAAATAAATTAAAACAAGTAATAATAAGTACAAACAAAAAACACAGCAGCACACAATTGTCCCTAAACCGACTGGAAATCCAAAGAATAAAACAATGTTTTAAGACGAGATTTAAATGTCTCAATGATAGGGTAAGACCTAATTAAAACGAAAAGGCTATTCCATAGTCTAGGGGCCACAACAGAAAAGCCACGATCGCCCTTTGTTTTCATCCTAGTCTGCGGAATAGTTAAAAGAGATTGGTTTGACGATCTAAGGGGCCTAGAATGTGGTAATGTTAATTTAAATTACCCAGAATCCTTTGCTGTGGATATTTGAGTGCAGCACATGGCTTTCGATAAACGAACTCCACCCTTTCTGAACTCTAAAAATCAGTTAAGGAACATTCACTGGGACTCTTTGCCGGCAGACTTCTCAAGGAGACTGTTGATTCAGTTAGAGAGACGAAGCCAGAGGCCCGGCCACTTAAGCCACTATCGAATCCCTCAATTATTTGTTCAACAGTCCCATAAATGTGAAGGCCCTGCTGGAACCAATGACTGTTAGCGGCTCTGTCAAGGCAGTTGGACAGAGGAATGCTGAAACAGCATGGATCGCCACGGCGACACATCTGGAGGACCGATTGGGGTTCAGAGGTGAGGAAAGATGGGAGAAATTAAATTATTTCAAATAAACTCATCGCTGCCGGGAACACGTTCCTTTGTTGGACACGGAAGGGCCAAGGAAAAGGAACGGGGCTCTTATCCAGGCTAAACTGTAAAAGCCAGTAGATACAGTACATATACAGAATACAGAATATACAGTACATGCGAAAAACAAACACCCTTTGCTCACAAATAATATTCTCCCTGAGTGGGCCCAGGTGTTGAGGGCCATGCTGATATAGTTTCTTTAAAAAGCAGGTGTGAGCATTTCTACCAGGGTATACAAATGCACTTCTTGGGTTTCTGGGGATTCACCGGGATCATGTTCTCTAACAGCAACCAAGACGGTGACAATGACTTCGCTGGCTGTGTGAGCCGACCAAGGGGGATCCCAGGGTTTCAGTGGATGTTGAAATGATCATATCTTGCTGTGCTTCCGCCACAATGAAAGGCTGTATCAGTTGCTTTGATAAGAGATTCTGCCAACTAGGAGGAAGTTGTCATGACGCCCAGTGGTGCAGCTGGTACTTGTGAGGTATTTGACAGGTGTTTTTCCTTCAGCAATACTCTCACTGCAGTTTTAGAGAACAGTATTTTGCGTATTCACTTGGTTATTATTGTAAGTCTAATGTATACACAAAAATATATATCAACATGTATCTCAAGAGTAAATATAGCCTTTAAAGCTGCCACTAAAGTGTAATATGCGGTCACACACACGTGGCTTATAGTGTGAGGTCCATTCAGTAGATGTGTCCACAATAACTATAACAGAAACTCTCCCTTGACAACTTAAACCTATTTAAACCAACGGCCCAATGGGATTAAACAACACAGGTTTCTGGATGGAGCCCCAACTCAGGCATAGCCCTCAATGCAGCAAGGTCCATCAAAGAATCACAAAGAATCTACCTATAATGAATTCAAATAAAGTTTTTCCAAATACAGTACTAACACACAAACTAACAAACTGGTGAATATGAAGTTGATCGGAGGCAAGGCCATTTTTCTTGCATGGGCTGTTCTGGAGTCATTTTACAAGCTGTGGCACGGTGCCAGGCGAAGATGAAGTCAGGTGCATTGAGCCTAGCGGACAGGTCTACTGTAAACAGAGACTTCAGTGTCGCCTAGGCAAGCTCCAACCTGAAACTAGACCGGGCATCACAAATCCTCATTGTATAAAATGTTAACTGATATACCCACTGACAACGTTCAGCTTTTTCTCCAACTTTAAAATGCTTCAGAATCCTAGCGAGGCAGCCTTGTGTCTGCTACAGAAAACAGAATAGAAATCCTCTTAAGTACAATAAACACAAAAGAGAACTAATTAATATGCAGGGCACACATTCTTTTCCACAAGATATTAGTAGAAAAAAGAACAGGCTAAGTACGCTGTTGGAAACTATATGGTAAACAGAGCATGTCAGAATTATAATAATTGTTATATTTCATACTTTGTGTTTACGTCCAGCCATCTGTGCATCATAACGTTTGGCAGTTGTTCACAGCTCACAAGTGACTGATTAAGATGATGTCATGGCCCAACACTGACTTGGGAAAGGTGGAATAAGCCCCAGGCAGTGGGCAACAGTTTGACAAGTAAAGCTGCCATTGTGTGAAATAGGTTCCACCACACAATTATGCCTTAGTGAGGAAAAATGACCTTTCATTAGAAGAGTGACATTACACCATTTGGCACACTGTTTGACACAGGTTTGTTTGTCTCTATGTTCTAGGTTATGTTTCTCTCTATATTACACTTTGATGCCAGCAACCGACACCAGTTTTGTTTTAGATCTAAATGTAAAATGTAAAGAGTAATCTAAAGGCAAATCAAGACCATAAGTGAGAAGAGTATGCACATTATTTAGTTTGGTACATGTATATAGACACATATTGCTGCGGTGTGGACAGTTCCCTACTTAGCAACAATTATGTCTAAAAATACACAATGTCAAGCTAAGGCTAATTGAACGTTTTGAGCCCCATGCTGACCACAGCGATGGACAGCAAAGGTCAACTACCAGCTATCAGCCCCAGGTGGTCCACATCTATGCTAATGTGAAAACATGATTTACGCTTTCAGAGCAGAACGTTACACACACTAGCTCCAGTTGACGGACAGTTTAACAACAATGTTACGACTGAGCCTGACCATTTCTGATCTGTACACATGCAGTTTTAAACCGTAAATGTTGCCGTGGTGATTTATTTCAGTAATTCTTGATGTAGTACGTGTACTCCAAGGAAAGCTAGAAGGTTGTACAGTTAACTCCCAGGGTGTCATTCTAAACCATACAACCTACTACCTCAACCCGGATGCACACATTTTAAAGGTAAAGTCAGCTATAAAGCTAAATGTAAGATAATACACTTGTTGTCAAATTAAACAAATATCTCCTCACATTTTGCTATCTTACCGTTCTCTGTGAGTGTTGAAAAACTAATCTGATACTCTGATACTTCTACACAGCCCTGGCTCCGTAATTAGGAACATAAACAAAGTGGTGAACACCGCTCGTATCAACAGAGCCGTAGCGCTACACTTTGTTTCATAATGCATTTCGACGTGTGATCGCAGAGCGATAATGTTTTGATTTGAGCTCAAAGTTAGCAAGAATGTATGACCCTGCCTTAATCTAGGGCTCCTCCATTCCTCCACACACTGTAGGTAGGTAGTAGTCTTGCTAAAATATGCATGTGTATCGAAAGCTGGACGCAATCTAACAGGCAAACTAATTAAATAACACACAGAGAAGAGACTGTGGAGCAATACGGGGATTAGAAAAATAGGTATTTTAATATGAGCAGTAAATGTGTGTTCAGTCAGCCATGCAACGTTGTTCTCACCACAATGACAAAGACCCACAGAGGCGAGCTTGCGATGTCAGATTTGCCACAAGATCGGATCTACGGGTTTGTGCCAAATGGTTAAGTTAAAAGTACCAACAAAAAAAAAAAGTACAATAAATAACACATTTGAATGGCATCCTGACAGTTAAACAGAACAGTTTTGTGAAATGCAAGAAATCAGACAACAGGGCATGAGCTAATGGACTCGCATTATGTAACGGCTGGAGAATGCAATCCGGAAAACAGCGTTTGACCTGGAGGGCTCTTCTCTGGTGTACTGAGCACACTCATCTGACAAGACAATGTACGCTCAACAGCGTTTATATGGTCTCTGATAACAACAAGGCAGCCACAGCCCCCTCTCTCCCACCCACCGCAAAAAAGAAAAGATAGAAATAAAAGGATAAGGAGCCGTATGATACCTTAATGGAGCAGTCTCTCACAGGGGGTTGTCTTTGCCACTCCACAGGTCATGGGTTTTTCTCTCTTTTCTGAAAGTACAAAAATACTTTAAAGAATAGTTTGACACAATTCTGCAAGCATATACTGTATTTTGATATTGCAGTGTTCAAAGAAGTACAGGCAAAATTAGCGATTAAATCAGCGATTAAGGCAAGCACGGTGTCACATGCTTGATGAGGGGAGCTCACGATAGAGAGATAATTGTATTATTACACTTTTTAAGTGATTTGACAGAGCCATATGTAAACAAAAAAAAAAAAAAGATAGAAAGAAATTTCCTGTGCCCTGGTTTGCCTCAGTGGTTTCCAGATTCGTCCAAAATAATAACAACCTTAACTCAGTACTGACTCTGTTGTGGATCGCGTTACCCGATCGGCAGCCATGAGCTGCCATATCTGCCGTCCCCCTGGCCGTAAGCACTGTGTTTGCGGTGAGAGGTCCGCCCAGCTCAGCCAACGCCGCGGAGAGCAGAGAGAGCCTTGGCAAGGAGCTGACTAACTAGGGCCGACGGAGAGAAATGCCAGTGTAATCAAGCATGCCACAGCCGGCTGACATTAACTGTGCCACTGCCAGGGAGTCGAAAACAGCGGAATATTCCGGCGGCCGCACTGCGACACAGACACACAGGTACGGAGGAAATCGGCAATGAGCACGACACTTACCCAAACCTTTACTAAGCTGCCTGATAGCGTCTGCCTACCCATCTCTAGGTTTCTTTTTCTCTGACCACTCTTTTGCTACTTGGAGAACAGAGCAAGAGTTACTGCCAGGCAAACATTCAGAGGAAAGATTTTTGCTGGCAAGACGGCTTCTCTTCAGCAGCACGCTGTCCGGCCGCCATTTTGCCCGCAACAAACAACAAGAGAAGGGGGAAAAAAAGCTGTACAAAACCGTATGCTGGCATCTTATTGAAAGTGTTCCCCCCAAATCTCCCTCCCTGTGTGTTTTTCTCTCGCCTGGCACAATCGCAAACCCTTGGCTGGAAAGATCACATGATTTGCTACCAGCAAGCCACAGCATTCCCAGTAAGTTTTCTGCTGACAGTGTGAAGACATCTTGTGTCTAAATCAAAATGTTAGCCCAGCCTGTGCCCTAAAAAAAATGTGCCACCCTCCGTGGGTGGGGAGCGGGATGGGGTGCTAAGTAGTCATGGCAACCCCTACCTGGCAACATGCCCACCAACGGAGGTAGACAGAAGGAAGGGGTTTTAATTTGCTGTGGAGCCAGGAGTGCTCCAAGCCTTCCAAAGTAATCTCTTTCAACTGTACGCCAGACGTCTTTGGCAAAGTGGATGAAAAGGGTTTGGCTAATGACGATCTAATGACACTGTGTGAATCACACATTCTGGTAAATAGCCTATTTTGGTCTGCTATAGCCGCTTAATGCTTGAGATTTAGACTGCTGGGTTCAGCTGAGCCATGCAAGCATGAACAAGCAGCTCAGACCATCAACTGCACAGTTAATTTAACAAGGTTACTTTTAGACTAAGCACATCTTAAACAAGTGTAAAAGTAGCTTGGATGTCAGGGGGCTCAACAGAGTCTTTGGACATACATTTAAATAGTACAGTACAATTTTCCCCCAATATCATACCATATTAGTACCAGTTTATCCAACAGGTAGCAACACTAGCCAAATGAAGTGGTTCATGGCAATTGCACAAGCATAGGAATTGGATCTGTGACTCACAGTGAAAGTCCTCCAGCCATTTCTACCCCAAGAAACGATTTTGTGTGTTCTCTCACCTAATTTAACACTAAATGGCTGAGCATCTGCCACGCTTGTTCACCTTAAATAAGTCCAGGCTGTGATCCTAGCAGGGGAGTGACACATGGCAAAGAATAGTGGTATTTTTGCCTGACTGCCTGTCTGTCCATCCATCTGTCCACCTGTCTGTATGTGTATTTTATTTACTGTATCTGCCATCTCAATCAAATAAGAAAAAACTATTTCCGGATCTTGCGTGAGTACTCTGAGGAAAATTAATTGGATTTTCACATGAATACCACTATAATAGTCGGCCTTAACAACATTTTCAAACCACTACATACTTAAATAAATAATTTTCTCTAATGGTACTGACTACAATGATTTTGTACCTGTTTTCAGTGTAGCAAAAAGCTCATATTTGGAAAGGGACAATTTGAGTCACGTGCTGCCAATCGGAACATGTGTTTATTTGCAACCCGGCATGCATACGAGGTCTATTTGATCTACTCTGACCTGTATGCTAATGGTCTGATGCGTTAGCTGGGCCAGACATTTAATAACGGCTCGAAACAAAGGGCTGTACGTGCTGCTCCAAGCCTCATCTGCCCTGGACTCAATTAAACAGGCCTCTGCTGAAACGGTTTCAAAACATTCCCCCACTGAGACGGTCATTTCATATCCTGAAAGGCAGGAATCTGGGGTCAAAGTTCAAATGAGATCCAGGGTGGGGGAGACTTCCCTCAGGATGGAATATACCATTAAAAAATCAGAGAGGGGTGGAAAACCAGACAGACTCCATGACTCATGGAAGGGGGGGGAGACAGGTATATTTACAAAGGAAAATAGTCAAAAAACACACACTACTGAGACAATTAAACTAAAATGTATAACTATGTTTCCATCCTTTTTCACAGTAGACCGTATTCATTCTCGCTTTCTTATGTCAATATCACCTCAATGATGGTCAGGTGGTTGAATAAAGTGATAAAGTCCTAAAGTGTTGTTTCTGTAATTCACTGTATAGATGTTGCCATGTGGCAGTGGCATTCAGTTTCTCTTACGTGAAAATTAAATAAATACTGCATGAAAATAGGTGGGCATACACCCCATGTAGCCGGCCTTTGCATAACATCTTTAAAGTTTTATAATAACATCACACAACATGCACAAAATGTAACTGCTATTGGACTGTGCTCTTTTGTAATGTGGTTTCCTATTGATTGCACAAAATATATGTAGCCTAGCTCTGCCCGACTTGGTCTCAGATCAAAATGTTTAGCTGAGATTATAGTCTGGAAGCCCTGTTCGCATTAGCATTTTCACAGTCACCTTGGTGGCAGACCAATCTGGGTGTTTTAGTGAGATGACATTGAAGTCACAGTATTTGATTTGAGATTTAAGAATGAATATATATATATATATACACACACACACACTATATATATACACACACACACTTAAGAACTGATGTATGATGTACAATGTTCCCCACAATCTAACACAATAGGCAATTTAAAATCTGGAAGACTATATTGGTCTATTCTCCAAAGGTTCAACAAAGATGGAGGGTTATTGTTGGCTCAAAGCATTTATCACCACTAATTCAATGATGCCTCAATACATCAGTCAATTTAGTTAATTCAGACTGTACAGGATTATGGAATGAGATACAGTAGATGTATACATATACAGCTATTGCCAAATTATATTACACCGAGCTATATGCAACCATATAAAAAAAAAATCTATTTCACCTTACTTTTGTAACTAAGTGAGATCACCGATGTTCTATTAAATATGATGACAAGGAGATAGAGATCTAATGTTGAACTTGGCTTTCCCTGTGGTGGGGCCAAGTTCCAGCTTGCCTTGTCTGGGCTTTGCCCATTTTGTTAAGCCTTCAAGACAGCCTTAACTTCTACTCCATTCATCTTATAAGCATCTGAAACATTACTATCAAGATCAGACTATGAAGGTGATTAAGTGATAAGCACTGAAGAGAGGTGTTTCACAGGTACGGCCCATATTCTCACACGTAATGAATTTGGTCGGATAGGGAACACAAAACAAAAAGACCAAACAAACTAAAATATTCAGATTTACTATAATTATAACAAAACAAAGAAGCACCAGTATATTTTGGAGCTTCTTCGTATTTTAGCAATCTAGAGCTCTGCAATGCCATGTGAATTCAGTTTCAGGGTGTACTGTTGCTTTAAATGCTAACAAAGCTTTTCAGTGCAGCCAGTCAGCCAGCCGGGGGAATGACTGTGTCTGACCCACCTGTCTGTTGATCTTGCTGCCTAGCACCAGACTAAACACTGAGCCGTTCACCAAGCTTATTGGCCACAGCCGGCTACTCTAGGGCCAATCAGAGAGGCAGGAGGGATGGATGGATAGCTCAAATCAAGAAACCAGGCTCGTGCAGAGACAAATTGACCCTCCAACCAACTTGGGTAACACCTTGAAAAAGGGAAATACACCAAGAGAAAACGCCGATCTAGACAAGAGGTTCCTTCAGAAAAATTCAGTAACAAAGGTGAACAGAGACACAATGCTGAAGTGTGATATGAAGCCACTGTGTTGCCAGAGATATGATTACCTATAGCAAATGTTTAAGTATAACATCAACAAACTAAAGAGCATCAATTTCTGAATGGCACTGAATTGATCACATGACTTCAGATAGAGGAGCTGTTAGGCTGGGCTTTTACCGTTGCCAACATGGATCAATACCTAATGAATTACAAACACCGGAGATTCAAACACATTAATGTATCCTACACAAGTGCATAAAGTAACCTCTATGGATCGATGAATATGACATTGCACAAAGCTTGAGGAATGCATCTTCTTAATTGACCCAAGCATTTCAGATTAATTCAGAAGACAATTAAAATTGATTGGATGGCACATTTTTGTCCTGGGATCTGAAAGAGCTTTGTATTGTTCGCTCGGCACACCTCCTGACCCAGTGTTGTGTTTTAATTACCTTCAGCTCCTATCAGAGAGCTCAGACACCACAACAAATGGAATGAAGATATGCAAATCTGGTTCCAGCATTTTAGATACAATGCAAATATGGTCACTAATTAAAATGTAATTACATTGCTGACCAATAATGTTCAGGAAAGTCTGAAGACGTAGAAAAGAGATATACTGTAAAATATTATAGTACAGCATGTTTTGTGTTGATTATTTTATCCATGACTTATTCAATAACGGCAATAATTAATGTGCCTTGAGAACTATAGACATATTCCTAGAATAAACCTTTATTTTGGACAGGTTTGGACATTTGAACCTATAGATATGCTTTTAATCTACAATTCTGGTGTATGAAATGTGCTATATGTGATTATTAGTTATTAATGATCTAAAAGTACTAAGTCGATCATTGTTCTACTCAAATGATAGTGAATATAATATATATGGGGTAGTCTAATGGACCTGGATTTGACCCCTGGTGTGAACCTGCCTGTAAGCACCTTTAGCAAGAACTCTAATCCCTACCTGCTCCTCACCGCAGGTTGCTGTGGATGAATAAATCCACGAATCCACTGAAACATGTAATCAACCCATTTCTGCTTTACATGTCCATGCTATACAGTACGTTCTCATTCTAACAAAAAATGAATTTCAAGTAATAATTTCTACCTTATCATGCAATACATTAGTATAAAATGAGTACATACATTTTTTTACAAGCCATCTACAGAGGAGCAGATATAATCAGTGTTTTTATTCACAAACAGGAAACCGTTTTCATAATGATCCATTTGCTCTGTGTATCCAAACCAAATGCTTTCCTAAAGATAATTCCCTGCATAATCTCTCATTATTTAAGACATTTACTGACAATAGAACAAAGGACACACAAATTACATACATTAGTGCATGCATATGGAAATATAATTGCTGATTTAAGTAATTATTCTCTCGTGAAATAATCAGACAAAATTAGGAAAATACTAGTCAATACGGTAAAACTTAATTAATATTTGACAGTTTCTAAATTGACATCAGAGCTCAAATATCTTTAGATTGCCTCGCAACCGCTCTTTCATTGCAGATATAGCAGATAAATCAAGGTTGCCAAACTATCCAAATTAACATTAATGTCAAATCAAGCTTCAGAGGCTTGTGCGGTATGAATGGACGTCTTAAATATCCAATGCAAATCTCACGGATGATTAACAAGATCCCTCCACATAATTCTGATGAGTTTCATCAATAAAGCCTTTTTAGGTTGTAGCTCTGAAAAAGGCCAAAAATACAAGGCTGGGATTGCAGACTGGTATTAACACTAAGGAATACAGCAAGAGACATTAAATAGAGGAAACATGCCACCAGAGACATTATATAGAAGATACATGCCACCAGAGACATTATATAGAGAAGCAACACATTCTCATTCCCAACTCGTCAAAAATTGCAGTTTGGTCAATGGCCTTTCTCGTCAATTTTTGAAGTGTTCGAAAGCCTTTGGCATCGTAGGATGAAGTCTTCGGTCATTGACTGTTACGGCAGGGCTACAGAGTTCCCACCACCGGTTTATTGTTTCGCTATATGGGCATGCAATCTCAGCGCAAGTATTAGCTCCTGGTTGTAGATAAATAATAAATATACAATCCATGTTATACAGACATGTTAAAATGTATTTACCTGAAATCATAAAATTAAATAGTTTCAGTTATATTTCGGTATAGGCTATGTGTAGCCTATGATTTCAAGTAATTACATAACTTAGTTTTTCTAGAATTTGGTACAAGGAATTGTTTCAGATGTGTCCATTAATGTCTTTATTGGTTTGTTCTTTCTACTACAAATACTATTGGGCTATATTTTGTAGATTGGCAAATTCAATCCTAAATTGAAGAAAATCTTAAATGATCTCCATGTTAAGATGAGGAGTGAAACCGTTTTGATTTGAAGTTAGCAAGCGTTTTCGAGAATGACTGATCCTGCCTTTAATGTGCAGGACAAGCTCCATCTCAACATGGATGTACTGTACGGTCTATTCCATACACAGTAGCAATTGTGTAAACACAATCAGCCAAAGAGATGAATCAAGCCCGGCGTTGGTTCAACGTTCACATTCATCCTCATCACATCCTCAAGGAATTGCGTAGTCAATATTACGTACTAACTTTGCTACAGTAAAATGTTGAAT
Source organism: Typhlichthys subterraneus (assembly GCA_027564835.1). Taxonomy (NCBI): domain Eukaryota; kingdom Metazoa; phylum Chordata; class Actinopteri; order Percopsiformes; family Amblyopsidae; genus Typhlichthys; species Typhlichthys subterraneus. The sequence continues at coordinate 254,530 of JAODUH010000006.1, forward strand.
TAAAATTGTGGAAAACTGATATACTTGAGGTGGTTAATTAAGAAGTCTCAGATGCAGGTGTATTTTTGTGACCTTGGGCAATGAGTTCTGGCAATTCCGTGCTTTGCATACAGTGCATTGTGCAACGCTCCAAGTTCCATTCAAATGAGGCAGCACACATTTTCATGAAAATGGTATTTCCATAAGCCAAAACCAGAGCCAGAGAACTTTGAAAACCAGTGCAACCACCATGATAAAAACAAATATGTGCAGGCTATACGTGCACACCAGGGCAAGGATTAAGTAGCTATTGTAGTCATAGTTATAATAATTCGGTCATACGTATTACACTACGTAACTACACGTTGACACATTCGTGTATCATCTCCACCTCGTGTAGTGTGTTGTCCCGAAAGCTTGTTGGTGGTTCCCAAATATTTGCTAGTGTCAGACATGCGCTCCCAGGAAGCGCTGCAGCCTCCTCTGCCTTCAAGAGCTCTTACTGCTGCCTCAAGTGACCCACTGACTGACTCAAACGGGGCCCCCAGATCCCAACTTTGGGAACCACAGCACACAGAGCGCATGTGACGGCCGAGGATAGGACAGAGCAGGGATTATAAGGCGGTATCTGATGTTTCCACTGGGCTCCCCCCTGCTAGGCGACATGGTCCCAGCTCCCTTTGTCTGCCTTTAACCCATTAAATCCCGCGGAAGAGCCCATTCAGGAAAGTGTCCCACACCCAGGGGGGTACGTTTTGTGTAGAATAATGATCTTAAAGAGCTTACATAGCGTTTCCACTGATTCCACACACACACGCACACACACTCATTTGTTTCCTGGGGTCTTTGTAGTTTCAATTATTGTTAGGCCCTTTGTCTCAAATTGTTGCAAATGCCTTCAAACATTACCCTTAAAGGATGTCCGCATGCACTCCATCAACACCAGTACACTGTGGGCGTTCTGCCATTCTCCACCATGGTGCGAGCGAGGGAAATTGACTTCTGTGCTTGATGTGAGAGTATTACACTTATTCTGATTCTGGAATCACGCTGCTAGATGCCATTACTTCAGTACGCGAGTTAGCATTCGCTCTCTTTCCTGTGCTTGTGTTCAGCATAACAATGACTGCATCTTGGCTGTGTGTGTGTGTGTGTGTGTGTGTGTTAGACACAGAGAGGGCACACACACACACTCATATTCACAGGGAAATGTTGCAAGGCACACTGAGAGAAAGTGTAATTATGCTGCAGTAATGCCCTCCATGATGAATGATGTGGGCCTCTGAAACCAAACCATTGGGCCAATGGCAAATTACCACGATTAAAATAAACCATGATGTGAGCAGGTCAGTGAGGCCAGAACACAGAATGTCTTTTAGTATGTATTTATATACAGTGTAGGAGCAAATGGGGAATGAGGTCTAGTAACCCAATTTAACCACTTTGCTGGGCCAGCTCAAGCTACATCACGGTGACAAGCAGTTCTGCATATTCATACATGACAGTGTGGAGTTTACGCTTGAGTTTTCACATTAATCTAAAACTCATTTTTACGAGCCTGAGAGCCTGTTCTGTTTACACATTTGGAATAGACATCGAACCCAACTTGGGAAAGCACATTACGAGCATGAACTGGGTAATGACAGATGATATTTACCAGGTCGAACAGTTGGCAGTGAAGGCCATGAAAGAAGTAAAGCCAAGAGAGTTTTAAACTGAGAAGAAGAGACAAGAGTAAAGTTGGATAGCCTGATATTATGTCACGACTGTATTGGTATTAGCATGTGGTACTAATAAATATCAAGTGTACAACTGTATGACCTAATCCTTTTGGCCTAGACTACCCTGAGCAATCTTTAAAGCAGTTTGGGTTCAATCTGGCCAACAAACATCCCTCTAAACTGCTGAATGGTAATAAAGTACTTCATGTGGAATTCAGAGCTAGATATTGTAGCCCTTGGCCATTCCAGAGCTAAATCCAGTGGTAGTCCAAAATATAGTCATTTTGCTTGGCAGTGGAGGTATTAAATTAGCAATATTTTGGTTCTAACTCAACCATTGGATGGGTCCAAACCATAGACATGTTGACCATAGACGTGGACAAAACAAATCGTGCAGTGTTGCAAATTGCCAATTTCTCAAACCGATGATCATTTACAATTAAGTGTTTTTTTTAACAGTCTTTCTTCATTTCCTGACATAGGCCTTTGGCCAGTGGCCTGAGCCATTTGTCAGGCTGTTTAGCTTGAGGCACAATGATATCTGTGAATATGAATCTTCATGGCGCTTCACTACTGAGAGGAAATCACTTTTCTCTGAGAACAAACAGTGAAGAACTAAGCATTTCACTAAGAAGTCAACGTGAGTTGGAGGTAATGATTTGAAAGAAATCTAAAATTACATTGTTGTGTTTAATAATATAGTCAAATATAACATTTCCCAGAGCTGCTATCTCTGCTGAGAGAAATTGGAAACGCCAGAAGCGGCATTTAAATAAGGCACATTGGAAGTGATGATTCCAAATGCTGTATTTATCAACTTTTTTTTTTTTACTGAATCATACATACTTGTTACACAGAAACATGCCAAAGATGTTTTGCAAAATATAAAGTACTACAGCAAAAATATCATGGCTTTTTATTTTAGTGTCTGTTTAACAGATAGGATTTGTCAGTTTACATTTACTGTGCAGCATTTTGCCAACACTTTTATCTAAAACCACGTTCACTTCATGTGAATTTGTCAATAACTGTCATACACCAATAGGTCATCATAAGTATTCACATTATGCTAGAATAATGACATCAGCAGGCTAACTTAGTTCCTAAAACATCACATTACATATTAATCGACATGTTCTTAACCTATAGCTGGCTAAGCACAAACTTCCCATATTCTGTGGCCATTTTCAGCTTCAAGATAAACGTTTAACAATGAGAAAATAAAAAGTGTAAACATAAGTATTTCTATAAGCTTCTGTTATCCATGATAGGCCAGAGCATTACATGGACAAGGAATTCAAACTGTCAAATAATATAATACCCAATCACACCCCAGCCGCAACATCCTTGATTTATTAAAGCTTAAGTATACTACCGGTATGTTAATATACAATACTATATACTATTCTACACTATACAAAAGACTACTTGCATGTGAGAAGTTAAAAAATCCTGCTTCAACTTAGGTCAATATTAGTTTAATATTTACATGAATTTGGACCCAATCCAAATAGTTTTGTACGATTTAAAATATAAATTAAATAAAAATAGGTTTTAAGCTGATGCATTTAGGTTTATTGCAACTTAAGCAGATGGTTAATAACACATTAAATGCAAGGCTGTGGTTTGCGTTGACAATACATTTCAAGAGTTTATGCATCTTAAAATCATTTAGATGAAGGAAATGACAAGCAGCCCCATTCTTTTTTTAATAACAATAAATCAAACGGCACACATGGCCAACTGAGACAGACGGAATCAAACACAGAGAAGCGATGGCCAAACAGAATGTCCGATGTCCCCGCAAAACAAAGATCAACTGTTTCCAATTAGGCCTACAAAGAGATGTAAAATCAGAACGGCGCATCAACCCCTCTGCCCTCAACACGAAAAAAAAGAAGAAAAAATAAAATAAAAACGTTTTCTATTAGATCGAAATTCTAATATCAAAAGATAACTGTTTCCATTGGCTCCTGTCTTTCCAGTTTTCCCTAAAGGAAACAAGGTGCTAGCAAGTGCTCACACAAAGCCTGGTCTGCTATTCTCTGCGTGCTGTTGGGTTTCATTTCTCATTTCTTTCATTGCCATTTAATCCAGTCACAGCTCCCTGAGCAGGTGAAGTCAGGCAAATACTTTCCCACGGTCTGGGAGCAAATCCACCGCCCCGAGCCCTTCCTCGGGGCGGCCATCTGTCCGTTGTGTTTGGAGTGGGGTAGGGGGTAGGTGTCAGCTGCAGGACCAAATTCAACGTTCCAACACACCCCTGTCTCCCACTCTCCTCCTTCATTAAGGAAAAGCCCAAAGCATCTACTCAAGTCCACACATAAGCAAATAAGCATCAACGAAACAACTGTCATCTTGCATGACAAATAACGTGATTTTAACCAGTATAAAAATGAATTTAACACCTTATTTTAGCAAATCAATATAATAATAATAATAATAATAATAAATAATACAATTATTAAGAATAATGCTGCATAAAAGATAATAGTACAAAATAATATATCACGTTTTGCTTATATTAGTGTAGAAATTGAAATATGTTGCCTGAGGTGTATCCTTATTAAAAAAGATCTTAACAAAAACAAGCCTGCCTTAACAAAAACAAGTTCGCCGCTTAAACCTTGACCTTTGTACCCTCCTAAGATAAATCATCTGTGCTCCTGACTTCCCAGAATGACACCATCATCTGCAAACCAAAAACCTCAAATTCTATGCCAACAACGTTCCACATGGCAGAGAAAAAAAAAAATTTGACTTTTGAATTGGGAATCGCTGTGATCATGTGATGCATATTTTTTTTTCTTTCTGAAGCACATGTTGCTGCCCCCCCTTCTCGCCCCCATCCATCTCTGAGTGAACCCCTCTCTCTTCTTTCTTTCCTCTGACATGTGCTATCATTTTATTTTGCTCTCAAAGAGCGACTGTGCCTGACTGTGTGGATGCGATTCTCGCCCCGGCCCGGTCGCATTTCTAAATGCGTGACATCGCCTCTGTGGGAGCATGAGAACGAAGCTTCCTCAATAGCAGGGTCCCCATTCCCTGGCCCGTAACCATGGGAGCAGATGCCTGTCCTCCCCAGCCCTCCTTACCTCCTGGCGGTCGCGGGCTGTGGGCTGCTCCGGCAGTGAAAAGGGGTAGTGCTTGCCTTTCTCCTCGCCGTGACCGAACTTGCCCCGCTCCTCAAAAAGAGCCATTGAACAGGTCACTGGTCTAGACTTGTTTGCATGGTCCAGGGAGCAGCCTTGATGTAACCCTTGCTCTCCTCGCTCTCCCTTTCTCTCTCTGCCACAGCAGCCGCCCAGCGACTGCAGACTGTGGAGGGGTGTCGGGGAGGGTGGGGGACGTTGGGGTGGGGGTGGGGGGGATGGGGCGCGGGGACACTGGAGACGTGGATCTGAAAAGAAGCCCCGTCTGATTTTGCCATTGTGCCATTTCATTCATCGATCGAATGAATATCGAACCTTCTGTCCCTGCGTCCCTGCGTCCCTGCGTGTGTGAAACGGAGAGCTTAGCAAGCTTCTTCTTTTCTTTTTATTTTTTTAACTAGGGTCTGTGTGTTGTGGTTCATTTTCATGCTTACTTGGAACACTTTATATTTTATTACAAACAATTTTGACATTTCTGACAATGCCTCACAATGACGGGGTCTGGTGGTCTGAACGGGGTCTCGTTCTGCTTAAACCAAATCAGACTTTTCCTAAATGTTTAATTTAAATAATTGTTATTTTAACTAAACCAAATGTGTTTAAAATGTTTTACATTGTCAATAATTTAAACTAATAAAAAACATCATAATTTATTTGACTTACTACTTGAGTAATCTGCAACAAAATAGCTGTGGCACATTCATATATATATTAAACCAAGTCCTGTATCATTTCTGCAGAAAAGGAAATTACTAAAAATGTAACTAAGCCTTATATGCTGCTGAATAATTAGGAGTATATTTTCTATAATTATTTTAGATTTTCTTTCAATTTATATATTATACATATTATTGATACTAATAATTTAAAATCCTGGCAACACAAATAAATCTACACCAGATATTAGTATTTCTAATTAATAGCTTTTTAATTGAAGCATAAAATAAATGAGATATGACTGCTAAAATTAAAACATAATTAATGTTTTATGTTAGTCACTAATTTAATTAGGTTGCCTTCTTTATATTGACCTCAAGCATAATTCTTATTTGTGTATGGAACTGACAGGGAGGGAAAAAAGTGAATGATTTGACACTATGCTTTTAACAGCTTTAGTAAAAGGTGTGACAATCGATGTCAGCATACCAATATTCTTCAATATGTCTAGAAATAATGTTAATATCTGTAAAGCCTCTGATTCCTGATATTTTAAAGCAGAATAAATAATTAATTTATTATAAAACAATTTTAAAAGTATACATGCAAATGTTATATTAATCATGTTAATGATATTCAGTTATTCAAAGATTATTGAAGTGTTTGAATCAGACTTTATAAATTAATTTAAGTGAAAAAGTAATAAGAGATTATCTTTATGTTGTCATTGTGATATTCACCTTTGATTTTAAAAATGCATAAAGGCTATTTGATTAATTTGAAAAATAACAGTATAAACAAATTGTATTATTTTTTAGCAGCAACTAAGCATAAAATCAGACATGGTAAAAATAAAGAACTATGAATTGTGTAATTAAACCACGATAAGGTGAATTTTGAAGAAAGCTCCCATGTTCCATGTGGCCAATCAAAGGGGGGATATGGGGGAAAAAAACAAGGCATAAAATGAGCAAATTCAAAGGCAAGAGAAGAATCACAGTGGAACCAGTGAAGCAAAAAGGCAACGCTATTGTATCCACAAAACAAGCCATGCTGCTTCCACAGAGAGTACCAGTCTGCTTCTGAAAATCTTGCACCACAAACCATAGCCTCCATGGATGCACAAATGCAGCACTATGACCGAACCGCAACAGCTTTATGTCCAAGATGTCGACATGCTATGGGTTTAAATATAGTAGATGTGGCTTAATGAAACCGCCACATTGCTTGAAAATGCATTGATCAAATGAGCATTAACAATACAATGGCAACCATGTAAATTACATGTCTGTAATTTGCTTTATGTTTCAACCTATTTGAGTATAAGGAGCAAATTATCCAGCAGAAAAAAATAAAACAATAGGCCTATACTTAAAATAATAAAAATATACAGTTGTAATACAACTAATTATTATACTGTTAATATAAATATATACATATAATTGCTACACTGAAAAAATTAGGGAAACATAGAGTGTTGCATTATTAGAAATTAATTATTCATTATATTATTCATTGTATACCTCTGCATTTTTTGGCTAAGTTAATACAGATAATAAAACTGAAATAGAAGCAAACTGTAGCAAATATTTCCTTTAAATGATATACAAATATAAAGCAGAATATTGCCGATGCATTTGTTTAAATAACGGTACTGATTATATGGGAAAATGCACAAGGCCTTTGACTGAGGCTGTCACACAGCCACAGAAAAGCCATCAAAATGCAGACAATAAAACCTGCCTCAGAGGATGGCAAGCCTTTTACAAGCTGTACTTAAAGCTTTTAATAAAATATAAGCTAAATTGTAAAACATGTATTATTCACCAATACACATTTGTGCTGCAATACTTTGTTTTTAAAACCACTTTTATGCTTCTCTCAATTAATTAAATGGAATACAATTCTACAATAGGCAAAAAATTGCTTAAATTTGGATAGTATCTCCCACATATAAAACAACAACATGAAACATTCCCTTTAATAAGTAAGGACCTAGGCAGAGTCCAGCTATACAGCTGTGCCCATACTGGTGAACAACATCACATTAAGGTTGTAGTTGAAATACAGGCAAAACAAAAATCGTTTAAAAAGGTAACAAGGGACAGCATTGGATTTCCTTACACTCGTCTCTGTAACACATACGCACGCACGCGCACACACAAACACACACACACACACAAACCACAGCCTTGGCAGATGTTCCCTGGCATATGTAAGCAAAGCAGTCATCCCATATCACCACATGCCTGGATACAGTAGCAAGCAACTGCAAACTGCAGCACTAAAATGTCTAATGCTACTGCAGCCAAAGACATGGGCCGACGATAGAGGAGCACAGACGTCATTACAAGGCAGGGACACACTTGGAAAAGAGACTATGGGGTAAAAAGTCCCAGCACCCTATAGCAGATGCATCTGCCCCATTTCTCCGATCTGTATTCGTGTACTCGTCCCCTTCCTGTTTTCCTGGAACCAGATTGGGCAGTCAGCATACCATGTGACCACTGAGCTCACACGTGATTGGTTGTCATGTTGAAAAGCATACAGGCCAGCCTGACTGACCACGCATCTACCTTCCGGGATGTGCACTAGGGTTGCACAATATATCGATTCAGTATCGTTATCGCAATATCACGTTGCGCAATATCATATCGAAGATGTTGCAATATTCA
>JAODUH010000006.1:262813-284881 GCA_027564835.1 Typhlichthys subterraneus
GAACAAAGGATGAAGGGAAGAAATGCAATTAAACAAAAGGAAATTAAAAAGTAAAAAAGTAAAAGCAATTAAATAAATAAATGGTAAGCTAGCGAAATGCAAGGAGATAATTGTTGAATTTGAAGTTTATTAGCTTACAATTAGCTTGTAGTAGTCGACTATACTCAGGGTTAGTCATTCTAGAGAATGCTTACTAACTTCAAGCTCAAATCCAAACAATATCCTCCCGCTGTGCCGCTCCACACATGGAAACACATTGTGAAGCAAAGCACAGCTCTACGGCTTGATAGATAGATTTCTTTATTGTAATTGTATCAAGCCTACAACTAAATTCAAGTGCACTTAAAGACCAGGCTCAATATAAAAATATTAAAAATAGATTATTGTCCATTTAAAGTCCAATAGCACAGAATCAGATTTATTTTATTATTAATTTAAAAAAAAAAATTTGTTGTTCCATTTGAGAACAGTTTTGGATTTGGTGCTACCAAACTAAGATGGACTTGGTATTGTGACTCAAATAAAGTTCTCCTCTGATAACAAAGAAACACATCTGCAGATGAACATGCAGAATATGTCTATCCGTAAATCATGTCCGTGTGAAGAGCAAAAGAGGTTTGAGATGTGACCATACCTTCTATGAGAAAAGGCTTCTTGTCGTTGATGTACATGAGGCAGTAGGCACTTGCGTTGCGGTAGCCACCGAACGAGTCGCGGACCAGCTCCTCCCAGGAAGACTTTGTGACGGAGATGTCGTTGTACTTCATCCAGCGGCGCTGGTGCGGGTCGTAGACGTAGGCCCAGTAGTGGCCCGCGTTGGCCTGGCCCTCGTGCACCAGCACCGCGTGGAGCCGGTACGGGACCTGGAGCAGTGGAAGATGTTAGCCGATGAAAATGTTGCTAGTTTGTCACCATTTTTATACTACGCTTTTATCTTTACTGCCACAGTTTAAAGTGTGCCTATATGACTTTCTAACACTAGATGTCAAACTAAGCTAGTGTTGTCACGATACTGAAATTTCTAAGTTTGATACAATTTCGTAGCAAAGAAATCGATACTTTTGACAACACTACACATGCATCTCAGACAAAAACAAATGCCCCATAGAAAATATTAGTTTGCTTTATAATGTTCAAGTATTATTGTTTAAAATATTGTATATCGTCATATAAAGCACCTTTAACAATGCATTGAACTATAGTGTGTGTAGTTTATCAGAGAAATCCCCACCTGTATCATCGACTTGTCAGAATACATCATGTCGATGGTTCTGTGGATCCTGGATATGCCGCCCTGTAGATCTGGAGATTGTAGGGGGGGTCAGGGGACACTGTTACACTATAGGACTCCTATTACACTTTACACATTACACTTTACACTTTTGATCAGCCTTGTACTCGCAAACCAGATTCAACACACCCAATTTCAGAGAGCCCTCCTGAGTGACCTGTGAATGGCACCTCGCATAACTGACGCCCCAATACTGCCATATAAGGATATGTTTTTGTGTCATTCACAAAAATGTTAGATTTACAAAAGGCTTTTATAAATCTAGAAAAGGCTTTTCTTAATCTAGAAAAAGTTCAAAAAACTTTTTCCTTAAATACCTTCCCCCAGACATTAAGAGAAATGTATCAGAGTTCCTAATAAATGGAATGTGAACTAATATACATATTCATCAGACATTGGAATACTAAACAAAGATTAGAACAGCATGTGACAAATAAAACAATTTAAAAAATCTGGACGACACACTCTGGGTTCAATTTTCCTCCTTGCTCCCTGGACTGAATGTTTCAGACCATGGAAACGGTCGCCGCCACCACCACAACCAACGGGAGGTCCACGCACCGTGGGTGTCATTCGCCACTTCGCTCCTCCAGCGGTGCAGACAGCCCTCCAGAACCCGCAGCTCCTCCTCGCTGATGTGGCGCGGGGCGGGGTGCATGGGCAGGTCCGGGGGCAGCCGGGATTGGGTGAAGGGCTTGTGGACGGCCGCCCTCTGCTGCTGGCACGCCGGCGACGGGGACGGGGCCGCGGCGACGACGCCCTGGCCAGGGCCGAGGCCCGAGCCCTCGCAAGATGCCACAGAGCTTTGCTCAGCTGGGCTGCATGGACAGAAACACACCAGAGACATGATTATATAGAGACAGACCACTTGGAGAATTATGAATGGAACTATATGGGAGAAGTACCAGAGATATATAGAGGAGACAGGGCAGTTTGATCATTCTGAATTGAGTTGTATGGGAGAATGACCTAACGACACGTGGCGGTTGAAGAAAAAGAGATAACTGCTTTGTAACGACCTATCACCTATTTAGCCAAGTGAATGTATGTCTAGTAGAGAAGTGTGACCTGTGGAAGGAAGAAAATGGCTTTTAAGTTACTTTAGTAAAGTTATTTACTTTATTTATATTTTTAAGTTATCAATGTTTCCAAACTTTTGTATTAATTCATTTTTAAATCAGCTTTGTCTCGCAATTGTTTACATGTAGTTTTCATGTCCTGGAGGCCACTGAAAGTGCATTCATGGCTTGCTCCCCATTCATTTAATAACTGTCTGGAGACGTTACCAAGATGGCCGGCGAGCGGTACGAGACATTAGAGAGCATACAAGCAAGTCCATATCTAAACAAATGAGATCAAATCAAAGAGGCGGACAGAGGTGGACTGAATATGACCTATGCAGAACTCCAGCCTCAGTAATGAGTAAATAGCCCCACTGAAATTGCTTTGCCATTTAAACACTAGTCTCACAGAGCCAGCATTTCCTCAAGTAAAGTCTAGGACACAGCAAGAGCTGCCTACTACAGGAAATGTATTTTGATTGACATGCGCAACAACCAGCTACGTAATTCACTGACAGTCTGACATTAAATTTATACAGAGGAATTTGTTGAGAAACGTACCAACACAACTCTGACTGTTTTCAGGTATTGTTCTGTTAGTAGGCTAATATTAGTGCTTAAAATAAATGTACTGAAACTGAAGTAAGCAAATAAATCAGGCTACTGCACTAGCGTCGCACCGGAATTACACATACAGACTTCGTGAGTGACAATGCTAACAGCCAATGAAAATCTACTTCTCAATTTCGGAAAGCGATTCAGGCTTACAAGGGGTCTATGGATCAGAAGGTCACCACAGAGTTGCTTATGTGATGTAGTGCTAATGGACGGAAGAGGCTAAGACTGTTTAAACCCTAACCTTTGTTAGAGAGAGAGAGAGAGAGATCACAATGGTTCAGTTACTGGAGAAATGACCTGACCTTCTAACTGACATTTACATTATTTTTTTTACTTTAAAAGGCAGGGGTTAGTCAGAGGTTAGTCATTGTCGAGAATGCTCGCCAACGTCGAGCTGAAATCAAAACAAACTCTGAGCTATCATGTAACCTAACAGTTGGCTGAGCTGGCACCAGGAGAGAGGAACGTCTTAGAGCCGCTGAGTCAAGATGAGGCACGCAAACAGAAAAGCATAGCAGGGGAGTCTGTTGTGCAACTTGCCTTGCGGGGAGCAGCTGTTGCCCTGTCGTGCCACCAGGGGGCGCTGATGTGTCAATGTCCTCCACAGGAGAGGTGCAGACAGGCTTACTGGAGGCGAACTCCATGGCGTACTGGAGGACATCTGCCAGAGGAAACCTCTTGGGGCCGGAGCCATAACTCAGATACCTTGGGGGGGAGGAGGATTAGCGTCAACGCTGTGGGTGTCGTGGTTTTGCGGTAGGCTGTCAATGCTGTGGTGTCCTACCTCTCTAGTCGCTGCTGGAGCAGCGTAAGGTGCTCCTTCAGCTTCCTGATCTCCTCCCTCTTGATCCTAGTGATGTCTCGGTTCCTGTCCATGTACCTGAAGACGAGCGGACGCACGCATGCACGAGACGGGCTTAGTGGCACTGAAACGATTAGGCATCGCTTCAAAGCGACGAAGAGCAATGCATTATGGCTTCCCACTACGTTTACCTGTCCATGTAGAGCATGGAGGGGAACTCCAGCTTGTTGTGGATCTTCTCCGGTCGCCCAAGTGCTTGGTTGAACTCAAACCTGGACAGTTCAAAGGTCAACACAGGAGGGAGTTCCGTGAACCAGTGCTGGAATGACATTGAACATAGACAATGAGGTAAAATTCCTTACACACACACACCATTACATGACACATAATGCTAGTGTATTATAAAACACTACAAGTAGGTTAAATGGATCTCAATAGAACCATTTCAATTTCATTCAGCGGTTCTATTGGACAGGCAGAAGGGGGCGCCAGAGGAGACCTAGCAAATGAACCCTTGGCTTTATCTGGGTCATGGCAGCCGTGCCATGTGCCGAGAGGCAAGCCCGTCTTTAGTAACAAAACACATGCACACTCAAACACATGCGCACAAGCATCGCACACACCAAGCAGTATGCTAGAACAGCATTGTCTTGTTGCCTGCCTCTCCCTCTCAGCCCTTTAGCCTCCCGCTGGGTCCAGTCCAGCGGGCAGGGTGCCATGCCCATCTGTACCATCGGCTGGTAATTAGCTGTTCCCAGCTGCTGTGGGGCAACCGGAGGCAGGCTACAGCTAGCCAGAGGTCATAGCCAGGACGGACAGGGGTCACTAGCATATCAAGGGGGCTAGGAACTATATAAACACAGACTTTTCGGAGGCCCCCTCACCCCGATGGCGTCGGCTGCACACTGCTTTTCACAGGCTAACGTCACTGGTCATTCATTGGTAAATGGACTTCATTTATATAACACTTCTATCCTTCCGGCCGCTCAAAGCGCTGTACAGCATAGCCTCACATTCGCCCATTCACACAGGGTGATTGCAGTTAGGGTTAGGTGTCTTGCTCAGGGACACCTCGCCACTTAATGAGTTAGCCGGAATTGAACCAGCGACTTCTGGATCACCTGCTCTACACACGCGCCTCTGTGGCCCCAATGCATCCCTCAACTCTTCATTATTTGCCAGCGAGGAAGCTAGCACACATTATGGTGGTCCTGCAAGGGGAGCTCTTGCCCCTCACCCAATATATTTATCCTACCCTTGCGGTGTTAATGTTGGAGGAGGGCGTGTTTATGGAATATGGCTGGTAAAGCCCCTGACGCCAGCCAGGGACTAAGGACTGTATAAACCTAATTGTATTGATTTGTTTGGTAATAAAACTTAGCTTGCTGTGTGTGCGTGCGTGCATGCGTGCGTGCGTGCGTGCGTGTGCGTGTGTGTGTGCGTATTTGCGTATTTGCGTGCGTGTGTACCAAGTGCGTGACCCTGTCATGGCACTGACCTCCTGTCCAGACCTGGCATAGTTATCTGCAGAGTGCAGGGACTCAATCTCCCCCTCAATCATTGCCGCCTCCAGGCACTCGTGGAGGTCCTTGAACCCGTTCACCTGGAGGGGGTATTGGCCAAACATCTCTGTGTTCTCAAACTTCTTACCTGGACGGACACACACACACACAAATATGGCTTTCCAGCTCTTTCCAGTGGAACACATTGCAATGTTGCCATCTTTCACGCTTCTGTCCTATATCCCCCCCCATTCACTTCAGTGCATCTCAGGGCAGGTGTTTTGGTCAATCCTTGTCAATCTTACCGATTCTCACACAAACTCAGCCTTGAAAGTTGGCATCCCTGACTATGTGGGCGTGTTCGCCTATTAACAAACAGAGTCAAGGGAGTGGAATGTGTACAGCAGGGGTGGGCAATTATTTTCACTTAAGTGACTTCACGGGCAATGTTACTTTGTTAACAAACATGCTAGAATTTTTACAAATACAACACAAAATAGATAACTGTCAACTTGCACATTTACGCATATATAGGCTATTCCTATGCAACACAATTTTCATAATAAAACGTAACGGTTCACTTTATCTATTTTTTTACGCAGCAGTAAATAAAGTAACATTCTGCAGAGCTCGTCTGGTAATACAGTAATTTTATGTTGTATTATTATTTTTAAATGTTTGATGTACCGGGCGGGCCGGGTAGAATGTCTCAAAGGGCCGCATCCGGCCCCCGGGCCTGACTTTGCCCAGGCCTGGTGTACAGTGTATAGTGTGTGTGTGTGTGTGTGTGTGTGCGCGCGCGTTAGAGGACATGCAGATGAGGTGTGGAGGTCATTTCACCAGGCGCGGTGTCCGCCAGCCCAGCCCAGCTTGTCGGGTGTCTCTGGGCCAGCGTTGTCATGTATAATAAACGGCACGTCAATCAGTGCGTCACGGTCTTCCTGGATCAATGCGGCTGCCCTCTGTTCTCGTCGCATCGGGCCGCATCTTATTAAAGCCGCAAGGTCACCTTTCATTACTGGGGGGCAAGCTCCACACTTTATCTCTTCCCTCAGGTCTCACCATTTCACCCTTAAATCAGGTTTGTGTGGACGAATAAAAAACGGTGAGCCAAGAGATTGGAAGCTAATATACCCTTTGTCAAATTTAGCCAGAAGCTCCTCGCCGTCCGCTAGTTGACTGTGGTCTGTGCATGCCGAAAGAATAATGTGGTGTTTCTATGCCCTGGCTCGGTATATGGAAACAAAAACAAAGTGGTGCAGACCGCACCACTCAACACCATCCCAGGTTTGATAGCGCTCGTCAAATGTGCATGGAAAGGGAAGGGGGGGAGGGGGTTGCTTCTGAGGGGGCACCCTATGGCAAGAGAGAGGCGTTTTTGGTTCTTTGATCAAGCTCAAACAATCTTTCACCAGCAACGCTGAGTCCACCTTTATAAACAGCGCCCCTGGTCCGTCTCACCTTCCAGAACACCCACAGCCAGGAAGCGACCGTAGAACAGCTCTACCATGGGGTTCTTTGGCTTCTCACCCTCCCTGGCCAAAGACACACGCACACACACACACAGAGATGGGTCACACACACACAAGAGAAACGAGCACCCTGCACCACGCTGTGTGCACAACGCTCGCTGCCGGTTCTCTGTGGTGATGAGCCCGGGCCCCATGAATGCAGTGGTTAGCTACCTGTCTTCCTCTGCTTTCATCTGGAAGGCGTCCTCCAGCCAGTCCAGTAGCTTGTGGGTGAACTCACTCACATCCTGCTGTTGGGCAGAGCGCGCACACACATACACACACACACACACACACACACACACACACACACACACACACATACGCACAGACCAATTAAAAAGGGCTGCTCTGCGTATGGCCAGGGCAAAGAGTCGCTTAGGGCTTTAACAGTGCCTAGGAGCGAGCGTTCAGCCCGTGAAATCGTTTGTCAACTTCGGTTGCTCGTTGGCGTTGTCAGAGGCTTCCGAACACGGAGGTCATTCTAGCGGAGGAGTTCACTGACAGTTCTGCTTTGAATACACATCACTTCTGCCTTCCAATACAGGCCAATGCCTCGCCCACCTGACTGAAACACACAGGTGAGACATGATGGATGGCCTAGAAGCCACGGGCCTGGCCTTGGTTAACCTCCACGTTGCTGAGAGGTATCGCTGTCTGGAAGGAGCAAGGCAATGGGAGGCAGGCTGTTTGTGAAGTTCTGTCTATTAAAGGTTTTAAGTCAGAGTTGCTCATAAGGGTCGTTAAGGGTTCTTGCAGAGTCTGGAGGAGAGATTGCCATTTATAGACAAGGAAGGCTAAGATATGTCGGTATATAAATGTCCAAGTCAATGAAACTAAATTAAATTGGGGAATGAACCCTTAAGGACAAGAGTTAAAAGCACAGACACACTATTCAGTTTCTCTACCATCTGTCTCTCCCTACAAGTAGCGTAGCAAACAGTTATTTATGTAGTACTCAAACAAAGAGAGTCAATGCCTTATGAAACTGTACAGATGATTTAAGATGGCCACTTACTGTGCTTAAAACGAGTTAGGAGAGAAAGGATGAGCTATCAAAGTATTTTGAGAAACCGTGTGTAGGTGTGAGTGGGAGGTGTAGCGCAGAAGGTTTTGTGGGTGAAATATTTTAACTGGCAAGGTAACGGAATAGGACTGTAGCTACTACACGTTTAAACTCCTTATCATACAATAGCATGACACGAACACGTTAGCCACAGATACAAGCATATCACACCTTTATCCAAGGTTAAGGGCTACTTTGAGAGAACATAAAATCATTCATTTGTGTTTGGGTCTGCCCTTGCCACCGAAGATTTTAGGTAGTATAGAAAGATGGTGCACTGTAATGCATTTCAATGGAACGCTTTTGGTCTCTTAAGTGAGAAAAGAGATCACCTTTTAAAATGTTTAAAATGTATGCATTTTAAACATCGCACAGGATCTAGGAACTTCTGCAAACCGTAGCGGTAATCATTTACAGCAGTGGTCCCCACTCCTGGTCCTGGAGGGCCGCTGCCCTGCATGTTTTAGATGTCTCCCTGCTCCAACACAGCTGATCCAAGTGAATGGGTCATTATAAGGCATTCACTTGAATCAGGGAGACGTCTAAAACAAGCAAGGCAGCGGCCCTCCAGGACCAGGATTGGGCACCCGTGATTTACACGGACTAACTAACTGGCCATACTACAGTACGTAGTGTCAGTAGTGTTAAGGGACCGTACCTGCTGCGACTCGCTAGACTTGAAGGCATCCTTTAGGATCTCAACAGCACGAGACGGGTCCACGTACTTCCTCTTGGAGCCCACCATGAGGGAGAACAGGTGTCTGAGCTCCTGCATGAAGGGCAGGTTCCTGTGCTCCTGGCCGGACACACACATTTCAATTTACTTTGTTATGTGAAACTACTGTGTTTACAACGCCAGTCGAACTTTGTCTATTCGCCTATTGCATAACACGAACTACAGCAGGCTTTCTATAAACTGCGTTTTCCCCATGGACACTGGATGGAATTGGGTTAAACGCTCAAACTGAATGAAAATGCACAAGATAAACACTTCAATCGGAGGAGAAAGGCCCAACCCAACTGAGATTTAATTCGGAAGCAGGAGGTGTAGTATAAACCGTTCCATAACCCGATTGAGTTATACCGAGTTATTGTTTTAACCGGATTTCTTCCTGGCTGCTTTCTTGCATTACCCCACATCTTAAAATGAAAGGCCACTGTTGTTTTGTGAATGCCAAATTGATTGGAGAGAAGGCAGTATTCTGCAACGCTACTGTACGAAGTCAAGAGAAAACAACTGTAACCCAAGAAGGATTTAATTTGGAATAGGAAAAAAAAAGAAAATAAAGGTGTCCATGTAAACCCTGTCGAGAGAATTAGTTCAGCTAAACACACACGCACAGTACATATTAATGACTTCATTTGTTTCTGCTAGGCAGTAAAGGATTCTTCTGTCTGATTAGGAACTAAGCCCTAGGCATCTACCCGGCGTTGCTAGAGCAACAGGCAAGCGATAAATCTTGCAGGTCTTAAGATCAGTAAATGACTACCGTAAGTCTTAGGCCAGATTAGTGAAAAGCAGCAACCATGTGGGGGGGCAGGGTCTGACTCTAGGCTTGAAGCAGCCGTGACTTGTGGCGACAGGTGGTACTGCAGCCAGAAGAACCAACTGCAATACACACCCCATTCATACATTTGTTATCATTTTACTGCTCTGCCAATTATTTTTTTCCCGGTGCCACACTTGGCTTATATGCTGCTTCATAATATTATCGTGGTGCTTATGTATGCTCATAGATTTTTTATAACAATGCAAATAAAGCCAGTTTGGACGACTATTTGTAATGACGTAATAATCATGTGACACAGCTCATGCCTGCCGTTGCCCGTGCATTTCTCGTGCACGAGCAACATCCAGCGTATTAACATGCACAACATCGATCCTACTTTTAGTGTAAAAGATAAATATGAAAAAAAAACAGGCCTACAATTATAACAGTACAGTCTAAAACTAATATTCCTGCTGTATTCCATGTTGTACTAAACAATAAGATATTTCTACACAGCCCTGTCTCCGTAAATAGCTACATAAACACCGCTCACTTCAACAAAGTACACATCACAACTTTAAGTACAATAATCAGATTTTATGTGAAATATTTATGAGCACTTTTATCCAATCTGTGCACCTTATCCTTTTTTAAATACGTTGGCAAGGGTGAATGGTAATAATTGTATGTTTTTATATGTAATATGTAAATTGTAGGATGTATGAAAGAAGCTATTGGACTTTAATGTATTTTTTATATATTTTTATATTGAGCCTGGTCCTTGAGTGCACTTGAATTTCGTTGTATGTTTAGTACAATGACAAGAAGATCGAAGTTAGCGCTCTCGAGAATGACTAACCCCGACTTTAAAAAAAGTATAGTCAGCTATTGCAATCTAAATGTAAGCTAATAGACTTCACAACTAAACAAATTCAACAAATATCTCCTTGCATTTCGCTAGCTTATCGTTCTCTGTGCGTGCTGATAAAAAGTATCCTACTTCAACAGCCCTGGCTCCGCAAAAAGAACATAAACCAAGTGGTGAACACCGCTCGTATCAACAAAGCCATTGTACTACGCTTGGCTTCAAAATACATTTTGATGTGTGAGGCGGGGACGCGGATTACCACGGAACGATACAGTTTTTATTTGAGCCCAAAGTTAGCAAGTGATCGAGAATGACTAACCCTGCCTTTAAGTCGCTTCTTAGTGGAGGGAATAGTGGTGCATTCTCACCTTCTGGTTGCGAGGAAGTTCCTGGACCCTGGCTGGAGGAGAGTACTGTAGCACCAGTCTCTGAAACTCCAGTAGGTTGAACAGAGACTGTAGGTGGCGCAAGAGGTCATGTTAGACACACAGCAAACAAATAATGATTAATTAACTATTCATTAAGTATCCTTAAGTATTAAGATATTCATATATTCCATCAAGCATCAGCAAAGATCAAATGTCACATAAAACACGTCTTGACATTTGCCTTAAAAAGTTTTGAAATACATTTTCACACACTACTACACTCTTATGGCAATGTGGTTATTATAAGTTGAAATAAATCATCACATTTATCTTGTTATAAAAGCATGTTATGTAACTCAACAGGGCAAGTTGTTTATTTCTCCTTTTAAATCACATGCCCTCTGTAATTATAGTGCAGCGGTCAGACACTGCATCGTGCCTTAAGACTGAGAGGAGGTGTCGGGGGGGGGGGGGGGGGGGGGGTCACAGTACACACAGGAGCCAAGCAACATGTGACAGTGTATCCAGTTTTGAGCTAGCATATTTGGGTTTAGTTCACATAGCACTTGGCTGCACAGGGACAAAATAACAACAACAACATAATCCAGAAGTCCTTGCACTAGCTCCAGTTGAAAACAGGGATTCTAAATTTAGAAAAGGGCCCAATTACATTACATAAAGTGCCTTCATACTTTATGTGCTTGCGTGAGTGACTGAGTGTGTAAGTAAAGTGTGTGCGCGCGCGAGTGAGTGAGCAAGAGTGTGTAAGTGAGAGTGTGTGTATGTGTGTGTATGCCTAAGAGTTAGGTGTTTGTGTGAGTGTGTAAATGTGTGCGTGTGTTTAAGTACGAGCGCGTGCGTGCGAGAGTATGCGTCCACCTGGATGACAGCACTGAACCAGCAGGTATTGCCGACGTTCTTCAGCCCCACAGGGCAGTTGTCCAGCCTCTTCCTGTCGTGAGGGTTGGGCGAGTCGCTCCATACCTCTGTGTGCGTGCGCTTCAGGCTGGCCTTGTTCTCCGCGATGCTGGCCTCCAGAACTCTGCAAGCGTTCCCCAGAACACAGAAATACAGTTAAAGCCAGTGAACATCGCTTTTCAACACATGCCACTCCGGTGCCGAGGCTCAGCCTCGCACAGGGTTACCTAGCAGCTCCCATAATGCAGTGCAAAATCGGATTTTCACCCTATATGCAGACGACTTATTGTTCCATGTCAAGTCAATGGGGATGTCGACGGATTTCACCCTAATATTTCCCATTATTTCTCTCTCCTTGCGTTTATGGGTATTATGTGTATATTAACTTTATTCCCAAGTACATATGATCAATCTGAGACCAGAAAAGGTATTTCTGCAGCAAACTCTTTTGTGGTAAATGGACTTTGTTTCAGGCCGTGCATGGTAGATTTAGCGGTCTGGGCGCTGACTACGTCAGCCTCCACAGCAAAATGCTGTTAGTGTCACGCCACTTAAGAGACCAGAAGTGTTCCATTGTTGCTTCCATCGAAATGCATTACAACGCTCCATCTTTGTAATTATTCCAATATCTCTGGTAGTACATTCAAAATTGTAACCCATGGTAACCCTGGTTAAGTATAAGCCATGGACAATACATTTGGGAGGGGGAGGGGGAGGAGGAGGAGCTGTGTTCACCTCCCCCCTCCCCGGCAGCCCACCTGCTGATGGCCTGCTCCTCGTCTGTGATGCCCGTCTCCCTGAAAGCCCGGCTCGACTCCTCCAGGCTGAGGGCGATGGCCCTCTGCAAGTCGTCCTTGTCGTCCCCGGTCAGGTCGATCACATCTACGACACCACCAAAACAGCAGCGCCGGTTCAGCTAACGTTATCGTCAACGACAGTGAAATGTAGCACGCTATATATCCTGCGTCTGGATCTAGGCCAGAGCAACGCTGTCCGGGAGCAACAAGCCATGGTCATGTGACCACCAATGGAACCTTGCACTGGGAAAGCCCCATTAGTGTGCACCACTTCTGGCAATAGATATAGAATAACAATATGTAAACAGAGTTTTTGTGCTCTCCCACTGTTGCTATGACTGCCTAAAAGGTACAGTCAGCTACTGTAAGCTGATAATAGGCTCTATGTCGAATGTCACATGACCAACCTGGAAAACGGTACTCATTGCTTCCGCTTATCAGAAAAAGTGGTAACTAAATTAGTTTAAACCAATCTGAATGGGTAATCAGATAATGTAATCAGTGCTCATTTGGAAAAATAATCATTACTGATAACCGATCATCAACCGACAATTAAAAGTTATATTTAGAATGGACAAGTTTCTGTCTGTAACCTGACATGCCAGAGGATTTGTTGTCACAACTCCATCTGGGGAGCCGTACATTGAAACTGTTTGTGAATGGCTGTACTTTCAAAAAAAAATACTTGGCAGTTGATTGGATGAATCATCTGGTCATTTTCGCTGTCAGCATCATGGTCGGCACACCTAAACCACGCCCGTATAGCTATCAACACGACGCTTATTGGAAATTCAGTTGCTACTCGGACACATTCAAAAGGATTCCAAGGCTTTCCAGACTGATTCTCAATAAGCAAAACAGATATCCTACAAGCTAAGCAATCACAAACATGTTCCTGTACAGTAACTGCTTGTCGTTCAGGATTGTTTACATGCTGTACAACGAACAGTGTCATGTCGGCTATTTTTAGCTGGATGCTCAATACGGTAGGCAACTCTGGGCTAGCCGCTATACAGTAGCATAGTAGCCAAGTTATTTTATACAGGTTAGTCCTCAGCATAACACAGCAAAATGTTAGTCCAAAATCAAACTTGTCTTCTCAGCTGCATTGCATGTCTGTTAAATAGACATGCAGCAGAGAATAGATGTATGATCGTATGTTGTTTTAAGCTTATATTTATTTTACCATGCAAAGTTGTTTTTTTTTATTACCGTTTAACTGCGTATTAATTGTTCACATTTTGATGGAAATTGATAACCTTAGTTTTTGATAGTTCTTGGAGGCATCTTAAATAAAATAATGCAGATTTTAGCTCGTAGAGCACCAAACACCATCAATGCCGCTTGACCGCACAATGTGTTAAAAACACAGAGGGAGTTTGTTTTGATTTGACATCGAAGTTAGCAAGCGTTCTCGAGAATGACCAGCCTTTAAATGACTGGGTCACTATTAGACTTCAAAGCGACCTTTTGAGTCATTTGAGTGTGTCTGAGCAGGGAGACATCTAAAGCATGCCGGACAGGGGGCCACCGGGACCAGGATTGGGAAACACTGCATACCGCATATTTGGTGCATTTTACCCACACACCCACACTCACACACCAAGAGTGATACACAACAGAGTAGCTGTTGTTCATTATGAGCCACAGTAAAGACCCGTGGAGCAGACTACTCACTAGTGTCTGCCTGGCTGCCCACGCTGATGTATCGGTCGTTAGCCACCTGGGACGTCTGGTAGTATGTGGCCTCGTCCTGCTGAGGGACCTTTGCGTTCTTTTCCGTCAGGAAGGCCACCGCCTCTCCCAGGTCGCCATTACTCACCTGGGCCCGCAGAAGGCAGCAGTGGAAGAGGACATCGCTTGTTTGAAAACGCCTCTGAATACATGTCACGGTTTAGTAGAGCTTAGAAAATGGACTCACATCGGGAAGAATAACTAACTTAAATAAAAAAGGTGTCGTCAGATATTGCGAGCCAATTGTAAACAAATACACTTTATGTCAAATTCACTGTAGATCTTGCATTTCGCTATCTTAATGTCTCAATTATCTGATGCTGCTACACAGCCCCGGCTCCGTAAATAGGAACTAAAAAAAAAGTGGCAAAAACCGCTCACAATAACAATGCCGTTGGTATCACAATGCGTTTTAATATGTGGAGGGTGGAGCTTGGAGTTAGTTGGTTTTGATTTGAGCTTGAAATTAGCGTTAGTGTTCTTGAGAATGACTAACCCTGCCTTTAAACCAACAGTGAGGCTTTACTAACATTCAACCTCAACATTGTACAGTAACGTCCTTGCACATATACTGAATATGAAATATTCCCTCAATCACAGTGAACTAGAAGCTAACATATTTCCTCTTTTTATTATAACCATCCATTGTTTCTCAACAACACACCTCCAATTATATCCTATAGTAGCATATATTCTCCTTACCTTGGTTCACAACACAAAATCAGGCAGTTTAAGATCATATCTAAAGATGTCAAATGCCAGAGTCAAATAACTTAACAGGTTTCCCAGTTAAGTTCTACTTTAGTTTGTTGACTGCGATTGGGACAATAGTTTGTCAATGGACTACCTCTAGCGCTTTTCCAACCTTGCAGCCCCTTTCCAGTATAGCCGGACATTCAAACAAATTAGCACGATATTCTTAAAATGTGATATTGCGATTTTGAACATGAAAACGACATTATTGATATTTAAGTACAAACTTCTTTCTGGCCACTAATGTTTCTTCGAGCTCCATTGTGTGGTCGTATCCCTCAGCTACACACAATAATATTCTGTCTAAATTGAACACCACCAAGTCACACAGCAGCCAATGGACGTCATGGAAGGAATATTGCATACTTTCTGCAACATTTTAGAAATTATATTGCGATAAAGATACTGAGTCAATATATTGAGCACCTCAAAATTTGCACACAGAAATGTATACACTGCTGTATGTTGCTGTAGTGCTATAATATGACTTGGCTGTATTGCTTCCGTACCTGCAGGGCCTGGTGAAGCAACTGGACATCTGTGGTTCCTGTAACCTCCCTCAACTGGTTAAGTAGAGTCTGCTGGTGCTATATGGAGGAGAGGCAAGAGAACAAACAGAATTAAAAGGTGCAGTCTGCTATTGCTAAATGTAAGCTAATACACTTTTGGCCAAATTCAACAAATACCTCCTCAATCCTATACTCCTACAGAGCCCTGGCTCTGTATATAGGAACAGAAACACCGGCCACAACAACTAAAGTACTAATAAAGTACTAAGCTTTGCTTCACAATGCATTTCAATGTGTGAGGTGGCGCGGCAGAGCGATATTGTTTTGATTTGAGCTAGAGGTTAGAAGTTAACAAGCGTTCTAGAGAATGGTTGACCCTGCCTTCAAGGAAAAAGAAAAGCAACATATTATAGCTAAATGCATAGCTAAATTAACCTAATGAAAGAACATTATAAAAAGGTTTTTAATTAAAAATAATGTGGACATTTGTAGCACAATATTATGTTTGACGCTGCAATATTCTATGTATTGGGTTAAGGAACTTGACATGTTTCACATTCTGCAGCAGGTTACATTGTTTTTAAAGTATTTTGTGGCCTTTGAATGCCAGAGGGTATTTAAAGGATGTTACATTAATTCTGAGGCACCGACAATGAAAGTGTATTGTTGCATTTGTTTCAGGCCATGCATGGTAAATGTAAGATGTGTGGATTCTACATATTCTCAATCTCTTTATCAAAATGTTGGTGATGTAAGGCGATGGACACGGCCACTTATGAACAGCGTTGGGTAGTAACTAGTTACTGTAATATTATTACTTTTTTCCAGTAACTAGTAGTGTAACTAATTACATTTCCAAAAGAGCAACAATATTACAATTACTAATTACAAGAACAAGATTTCTGGTCCTAGCAAACTTAGGTAGGCTATTTGAACAGACCTGTCCAATCATCTGGTTTGAGAGGCTGCAATGTTTTCATTTTGGCTGATCGTTTAATCCTGCTCCTCCTAAAATGAATTATTGTTCCAATAAAAAGGATTACATTTTAAAATGAGCTGGCTACACAAGTTGTCATTTTTCAGAAGGAGCGAGACTGGGTAGTGATTGTGAAAATAATATAGTAACCAAAGAAACTTTTGGCACAGATTCCCAGAACGGAAGCTATAAACTAGTAATGTAACTAATTACTTTTACTACACAGTAATAAGTAAGTACCCAATTAACAGTTCCACTACTGCTCCCATACAGCAATCAATGACATTGCTCTCTTTGTTAGTATTCTAACACCGTTGTCTGAACCAGTTCAGTGTTGCGTGATGTCAACCTCAGCTGGACGCAGACTTCTCCGCACCCTTAACACACCCCGAGTGTTTCCAACAATGGACGAGTGACACACACGTCCTGAACGAATGTGCTCTAAGCTGTGTGGGAGTTCACCTAGCCGCACTCAGCTTTGGCCAGCGATCCTCCTACTGATATTAGAACAGCCAGGCTTCTGCAACACTTGGATAAGCCTGGCAATTCAAAAAAGGAATAGCACACGGCAAGAAATAAAACTAAAGAACCACGTGTGCCTCTTTGCCATCTTAGTCACAAGCAGTTTCTGCAGCACTGCACAACCACGGCCATGGATGCTTGTTTTCTATAATATTCCAAGATGTTTGGTATGCTCTTTCACTCACTGGCTCGAGAGGGAGTTCCCCATCGCATTTGAGATGTGCACACAGAGGTCAAATCGTTTGAGATTATCCAAAGTACAACATCACAGAGTACTTGCAAACCCATTGTGTTTTGCAGCACAGTTGTCAGATTTAGTTGATGTCTCAGACTCTCCGATAGACTCGCTGAACACATCAAACAAAAAGGGAGGGATGCAAACAACTTGCTACTTGGGGACAAATTTACTGCATTTGTTCTCGAAGTATCTCTCTGGCACGATCGATCAATAAACAAAAGTAGTTATGGGTTTGAAAATATCGTTCCTTCCATCTGATTGTATGCAAGAGTAAATAATCTTCAGTCTGTCTATGGTATGCAGCGCCATCTCTCAGGATTTTCAAGTTGACAGCGCTAAAAACCGAACACAACAGTTGTCTGATACTCAGCCATACTCGGACACTTTAAGTGACAAATGACATCATCAAGTGACAAATTACATCATCAAGTCAGCTGCCCAGGATGATCTTCCAACCTCATCCTGGCCTGTCTCAAATCAAGCCTCCACCAGTGGCCAGACGTGCCCGATAGTGAGATCAACTGGATTGGCTCGTCAGGCGTGTAAAGCTACCGCGGAGAGAGACGTAAGAGCGTCAACGTGAATAAATGAAACGCATTCGCTGCCAAGTATGCTTGCATGAAGGAGCCTGTGTTGCACCTAAAACAGTGTCACATCAAGGCCCTTGTTAACTTTAGAGAAAACATTAGGAAACAATTGGTCTTAAGAGATCATAACCTGCACGGCAAAACGTGTGGCTACAAATCTTTCAACACTGACAAGATTGGAAAGAGCACATTGGTGTATGAGAGTGGGTGAATGTTAGGCAATTTAGAAAAAGTATAAATGCAGTCCATTTACCTTTGACATGCTGCCAATACCTAGACACGATTCAGCCTGCTTTTACATGTCCACGCATTTCACTAGGCTCGAAAAGCATAGATATTTAGTAATTCATGTATATAAAAAAGAATAATAATAATAATTCTGAGAAGTTTAATTTTTGTAGAGTGCAAGTTCAGATCAAATAAAACTCATGCTACTTGATGATTTAATACAGTACCTACAGCAGCAGAGTATCTAGCTCATAGTTGTGGACTAACATAGCAAAGGTTTTGCGAGCATTAAACAAACATTTCACAAGTGTGCATTTTAATTTCTGTATCTTACTGTCTGTAACAGTCTACATTGTCATGTAAACATGATTCTGTAAATACAGAATAAATGTATTTATTTATACAACTATAGAAATGATGCGACACCCACCCCCCACCCACCCTTGTGGCCAAATAACAGACAAGATGGTGTTAAAATATTTTCATGAGCCTGCTCTTTGCTCACAACTTTCATTCAGGAGCTTTAATAAAATATGTGTTTTGGTCTTTCATACATTTCCCCATGAAGGAAAAGGAACGTCATTCGTCTCTGACTTATGTACAGAACAGTTTAGCCATTATCATCTTACAGTCAGTCACGCCATGAGTCTCACTGACACTGTATCATTTCGCAAGCATCTACAGTATAAGACTGAACAGGAAAACTTGAGAACCCTTTAGAACATCCTAAACAAACAGCTTAAAAAGGTGGAGTCAGAGATTGTAAGCTAATACACTTCACAAATTATGCAAATATGTCTTCCTCAAGGTATGCACACTGTGTGCGCACTACAAAAATAACGTGGTGTTTCTACACAGCCCTGGCTCTGCACATGGGAACACAAACAAAGTGATGCAGCCCATACCACACAACACTATCCTAGTCTTCGGAATGTGTGCCCACTGACGGCGTTGATGCGTGTCAAGAGACGCCAGGATTTTAGAAGTAGTTCTTTTTAATGGGCGCGTCGACGCCAAGGTTTAGTACGCTGTTGTATTTCTTGGGCGTCAAGCAATAAACATGCATTGAATATCAGCATGTTTCTCAGTTTGACTTTACCTTTCAAAAGTTGCATTCCTTGACTGCACGGCCGAACGACACCGCTCAGACTGAGAATGTTTCATGTAGAAAAGGTCTCACTACACCTCTTGTGATTGATCAACTGTCAAAATAGCAGATGACGTAGGACGTTTTCTTCTGAGAAGTTAACTTTTTTCAACTGAAAAAGAGGCCCAGAGCTGCTGGAAAAGGCACTTGCTGCAGCATTTTAATTCAGCGCCCATGATAAAAAAAAAAAAACGTGGTACACTCTATAGGGTTTTAATGTGTAAAAAACAAAACAAAAAAAAGGCTGACAGCTTCCAAAAATAAGTTCTTCTGAACGCGGCCTAAGGGAGCACCCTATGGCAGTGAAGTGAGAGGTGTTTTTGTTGTGATCAAATTCAAAACGGCAACAATATTTCTCTAGCATCCCTGTCTCCATCTTTAACTGTAGTCCCTCTTGTTTATGAAGTATGAGCAACCGGTGCATGTTTACAGTATTAACAATATAACTAAGCAATAGGCCTATGCAAAGATTTAATTTATGCTATTAAATGCTCATTATTAATAAACTGTTCAAAGAAGCCTGGCTTGTGTGGTTTAGGCCTCTTGGTAAACAAGTGTTTTGGTTACAGTGAGACAGATATGTAGGCCAGTCAATGTGAGTCAAGATAGTTTGGGAGAGTGACCTGCACACCTGTGGAAACCTTGGGCATAGCTAAATGTGAGGTATGACACACACACCTCTTGGCCATTATGGTCATCTGCCTGATAAGTTACAAGCAGGAGTATTCTTAGGTGTAACATAGGGCTGTATTGGCAAGAACCTGGCCATACGATAGGCATCAACGATACAGGGGCCATGATTCAATAGCTTGCAATACTGTAAGTAAGGCAATACAAGGAGATTTCTAATATGTGGAAAACTGTCATAGCAATGCTAATGTGTGACGCCACTACAAAAAATAAACACTTGCTCAGGGACTGCAGATAGAAATTTAGCTTCAAGCTATATCTGGTAACAAACATAGTTCCTCTCTTTAGAGGTTAATGTATTTTGTGGTCCCTTTTACAAGTAAATTGATTAAATGTTTATTTTTTTTACTCTGCATTAACATTTTTTTTTAAAAATCGATAGCGTTTTAGAATCAATACAGTATCGCGCAACGCAATTTATTACATTCCTAGTGTAACAGGGCCCTTGAAGCACTGAGATGTAAAGGGAGTTTTGTGAAACCAAAATAATTATACACAAACATTCTTGAATTGGTCTTGAAGCAATGACCTCACTGGAATAGTTTAACCGGTCATCATCCAAAAGAGTGACAATGAGCCAAAAGCTACTTTTAGACTAGGCCTATGTCCTGCCCCCTGATGCATTTAATATGGAAACAAATAAACATATTATAACCATATTATAACCATAATTCATATTGGTTTACTTGTTTAAAGTTGCTATGTAGCAATATGCCCATTTCTTCTATTCTAGGATATTTTCTATTCTAGAATCTATGTAAATGGGTAAACAATGCGGTTCTGACTGAGCCACACAACTATTCCAGGGGGGAGTTCTGAGGCGGGGATGTGTATTTGTTTTGATGTTTAATTCACTATCAACAACAAGCTTTCTCCAGCATTGCTTACTGCACCTTTACAAAACACAAGATGAAACAACACTGCAGCAATGCTTTTCCCTGTTCAAACCATTCACAGTAAACACTACAGTAATTCCTATAGCAGAGAAAACTGCTACACAAGCAAAACAAGTGTTAAAATAGCCGTCTGAAATATTTGCATAGAAATAGCAACACAAGATAATTCTGATCATCATAAATATAGTGGAATTCTGGTGATCTGTGAACATACCTAACCAGTACATTACAAACAGTGAATGTGCATGGCTGTGTTTAGCCAGCTGCTTACTCCATACCTGGGTATCTACCAGAAATAATGTTGTGGGTACAACGCCACAATGAGCCATGGCTTCCAATCCAATCCATCCAATCCATTTTATTTATAAAGCACATTTATAACAACAAAGTTGACCAAAGTGCTAGTACAATAAGTGCTAAGTGCTAGTACAATAAAACATAATACACGCAATACAATAAAACCAATAGAACAGCACAGCAACATAAAAATCGCTCAGACAGGTTTAAAAGCCAACGAATGGGCCATGGCTTGTAAACAAATATATCAGAGCATGAGGAAACGCCTCCAACCCCCAAATAAATGTAAGCATATAGCACGGCATGAGATATTGTATGTGCTGCTGTACTACCCATATAAACAACATTTATAATACGGTAACGCAGCACATAGAAAATCTTAAAAACGTTCAATAGATTTAACCTAAAATGTGTTGCGGGCACCTTACTGTATGAAACTGACGACACAATTACCTAAAACGCAAACGCAATCTCAGGCGTGTCACAACTCAGCAGCAGCGAGATATCGTTCCTAAACAAACATTAAATGGGAGGCTAGCTAGCTTGAATTAACTAGCAAAACAGAAGGCTTTATTTTAGGTGAGGCCTAAATAAACAGACTAAATTGAAATGTGATTAAAAGAAGGAGCAAATATATGACCGTACCGCTGCTTTTAGGATGCAACTTTGCATGGTCAAATTAACAAACTGTGCACTGCAAGGAGGCATGTAGTAGTTACGAAAACTCAGGCTAGCCACTTAGCTACTGTTAGCCCATCAGCAAGTTAGCTGCTACGCTTACCTTCTGAGAATGCTGCTGGAGGACATTCTGCTCGACGGTCATGGCCGGTTCAGAGTGAAACCAAGTCAGATTCAAACCGGATTAGACAAAATGCTAAGTATTACTCAAACAGAGTTAAATCTGGATCTAATATTTCCCCTTCTTCATCAGCGAGATAACGGGCGCCATGGCATAGTAACGCAGGCATGAAAACATTGCTGCTCCGAGAGTTGTGTGCTCGATTACTCAAGTCTGTCTTGTCTGAACTGCATTTACAGATCAAACTCGTGAAGATGACGTAATTTTCAAAGCACCCAAGGAGAGCACAATTAAAATATCTTTATTAAATGAACAACTTGTCTATCCTTGGGGGTCTGGGGTATGTTGGTGTGTAGGCTCGTTCTGTCAATATCTTCAGGGTTCCATTCTCTGACTGAGA
>JAODUH010000006.1:284981-297942 GCA_027564835.1 Typhlichthys subterraneus
AGCAAGAGCAATGGTGCTTGCCCTCTCTCTCTCTCTCTCTCTCTCTCTCTCTCTCTCTCTCTCTCCCCCCCTCCCCCATACCTCTCTCACCTCTATCTCTCTCTCTCTCTCCCCCTCTCCTCCCATAGGTCTGCTGTGTGAGACCAGGAAAAGCTGAAAGGCGCCACCAAGATAACCGCCCACCGGGCGGGCCCAAAGGACAAAGATTCTTAACATCCACGGCATCGGAATGTGTCAACATCTCTGGAGCGGCTTCTTCCCGCTGACTCCTTTGCCGCTCACATAAGCCAGGGAGCCGGGCCTTTTGGGATCAATCCCCCATCCCCCCACCCGGCCCTTTTTTTTTTTTTTTTTTTTTTTCTCTTCTCCTCCACACCATCCCACAGATCCCTGGCTTTTCCAATGCCAGGGACGGCCTCCCACGCGAGAATGGCTCCGCCCGCTCTCGGCTCTCTGCGTCGCTGACTGCATAAGCTACTTCCGAGACGCCCCTCCACCCCACCCCGCATCAACTTGTTGGTATCGCTGTTGGGACACAAGTGTTGCATCATGCCACCGTCGGCCCAGATGAGCCAGTGGACGGCCGTTTGCTAGTAGCATTGCTGAGCCACACGCGGGGATCCTAGTATTGAACATGACTCATGGGGAGGAACCTGGCCCTGAGACACACAAGGATTCAGCTGTTCTAACTTACCTGGAAGGTTTACTGATGCATCCGGTCGTGGCCGGGCCCGGGGCCGCGGCCAGCAGGCGGTCAGAGGCTGCCCATAGCAACCAGGAGCAGGCCGAAAAGGCCGGCGGGCCCTTCCTGCCGCCGGGCCGGAGCCCCGCTGCACCCAGGCCCAACGGCCCCTCCTCGCTGGGGGCCTCGCAGCACCTGAAGAAGGCCCGCCTGCTGCGCTCCGGTGCCTGGAGCGAGGCGGGCAGCCAGAGGACCGCCACGCCCCCGGCGACTATGGCGGCGGCGGCGCAGCTGAATGGCCACCAGGGGGCGGGCGGACAGAACGGAGCCCTGGGGGAGGGCACCCTGCTGGCCTCCCTGCTGCAGTCCTTCAGCTCGCGGCTGCAGAGCGTGGCGCTGTCGCAGCACGCCGCCGGCGAGCCCCCGGGCGAGCAGCGCTCCCCGCCGCCCACGGCCTCCGCCGCCGAGCCCGCCCCCGCCGCCTACGGCACCGCCTCCAGCCGGCTGAAGGGCCTGATGAGGAAGAGCAAGGCGGCGTGCCACAGCGGCACACCCTACACCCGGCGGGTCGCCGCGGGGCAAGGCCAGGACCGCCCCCCGGAGTCGTCCCCCCCGCCGCGGGCAACCCCCCCCACGGCGGCCAGCGATGCGGTGTCCTGCGCGGAGCGCCTGAAGGCGGTGGCCAACATGGTGAAGATCCGCTCCAGCCCGGCGCCCTCCCCCAAGCCCAGCCTGGCCTGCAGCCAGCTGGCCCTGCTGCTGTCCAGCGAGGCCCACCTGCAGCAGTACTCCCGGGAGCACGCGCTCAAGGCCCGGCTCTCCGGCCGCTCCGCTAGCGAGCGGCTGGCCGCCATGGCGACGCAGCAGCAGGTGGGCGGGACAGACAAGAGGCCGCCCAGCGCCGGAGAGCCGCCCCCGGCAGCGCCATTACCGCCATTGCCTGACGCGCTGGGCGGCTTCCCCGCCCAAAACGGCACGGCGGCCAGAGCCCCGGCTCCGGCAGCAGCGCTCCCCAGGCCGGCCCTGTCCGGCCCGCGGAGCCCCTCCCTGCAGCGTGGGCCCAACCAGACCTCTCCTCCCCCCCCCTCTCCCCAGCACGCCCCCAGACACACCCTAAGCCACGCCCCCAGCCACGCCCTAAGCCACAACCGAACCCTAACCAACAACCCCGGCCAGCTCCCCAGGGAGAAGCGGGCGTTCGACTCGCGCCCCTCCCGGCCCCCTCAGACCTGCAGCAGCCTGCTGCTCCTGCTGCTCAACAACCACAACAGCCAGCGGCAGCTGACCAAGAACGGGCACCTGGAGGAGGAAGATGAGGAGGAGGAGGAGGAGGAGGAGGAGGGGGGAAGGGGGGAGGATGGCGGCGGGGGCAGCGGCCTTCCGCTGCCGCCGCCCAGCTACTCCTCCTCGGTCACCTCCGACAGCGAGTGCTCCGCCCAGGAGAGGAGCCTGGCTAAGGACAGCGACGACGCCGAGAGCTCCTACTCCAGCTGCTCGCCCATCGACCTCTCTGTGAGGAGCCGGGGCGCCGCGCCGGGGCCAAAGACCTCCTCCTCGTCCTCCTCGTCCTCCACCACCTCCTCCTCCTTGTCCTCTTCCGCTATGTTTTCCTCTGCCCGCGCCGCGTTTTCTCCTCCTCCCTGCGTTCACCCGTCTCTCGCCACCTCCTCCTCCTGCTCCTCGTCCTTCTCCGGCCCTTCACTGGACAAGATGACGGAGTCGCTGATCAACAAATGGAAGCCCGAGGCGTGTGGCGGGTCAAAGGTCGTCCCCAGGGCCCGGGAGGAGCCGGAGCCCCACCCCAAGCTGACGCTGATGCAGCTCCTGCTGGAGCGCAGGAACACCGACAGGGCGGCCAGAAGCGGAGATCTGCCGCTCGACGTAACCATGGCCACCATGTCGGTGCCCCCGGGGCCAAGGGGAGGGGGAGGAGCGGGGGAGACCCGGACTCCGTCCCCGTACTCCCACCCGTCCCCGGGCATCCAGTCCAGCCCGCTGGACCTGTGCAAGTCCAAGACCGCGGCCGCCGAGCCGGCCTTCAGCGCCAGCAAGCTGCTGCAGAACCTGGCCCAGTGCGGCGTGGCCTCCGCCTCACCCTCCCCGCCCGCCTGCAGAGCCCCGGAGACGGTCCTGCTGGAGAGGCTCGGAGGCCCGGTCCTCCCCCGGAGCACTGCCACCACGCCGCTCTCGGACGGACCGTCGGCCAGCAGCACGCCGCTCGGCCGCGGCGCCGGGGGCTCGCCCCCCTCCTCCTCCCAGATCGAGAACCTCCTGGAGAGGCGCACGGTTCTGCAGCTGCTCCTGGGGACTGGCTCAACAACAACAACAACAACAGCCGCCGTCGCCACGGCGGCGACCTGCACCCGCCAGAACCGCGCCGGCGGTGCGGAGCTGCAGGCGGGCAGCTCAGAGAGGCACCCCGCCCTCTGCGACAGCTCCAACGGGCCCTCGGCGGACGTGAAGGTGAAGACGGAGCGTCAGGAGGAGGCGTCCGAGGACTTCAACGGAAGGAAGAGGCGGGGGTGGGGTGGCGTCGGCAAGGCCAGCCCCGTCCCCTCCGAGCTCCCGGCGGACTTCAAGACGGAGCAGCCTCCGCCTCCGCCGCGGCCGACGGAGGTGGTGGCGAAGTACGGCCTCCTCAGCCAGCTGCTGAAGCAGCAGACGGCCACCTACTACGCCAGCGCGGCTGCACAGCCGCAGCCGCAGCCCAGGCAGGTGAAGGAGGAGCTGCCGGGGGACTGCCGGGGCCCCAGCCCCAAAAAGAGACTGCTCTGCCCCGAGCGGGCGGCCGGGGACGGCCTCGACCTCGTCTCGGCCCTTCAGGAAGAGCCACGTCACCGGAGGACGCCCAAGGAGGCGGGAGTGGGAGCGGGGGCTCCGGCTAGGAGCCCGCCCACCGACTCCCCCGCCAGGGAGAGCCGGGGCTTCAACGTGCTCAAGCAGCTGCTGCTCTCAGACAACTGCCTCAAGGAGTTGTCCCAGCAGCCCCGGGCCGCCTGCAGCTCCTCGACCCTTCAGGCCAACGGCCATCCTGTTATTGCAGCCCCGGTCCCCAGCCAGCCGTCCCACAATCACAGCTTCCTTCACCCGTCCTGGCAGCCCCACCCCTCGCTCAGCTTAGGGCTCCATGGTAACCTCAGGCCCCTGCTTAACAACAACACCACCACCGCCACCAACAACAACAACAGCAGCAGTCTGCCGGGCGACGCTCCCCTCCGCTTCCCCTGGGACCACCACCCAGCGCCTTGGGCCGTCTCCCAAAAGCGAGACGCCCCGACCCTGGTCAAGCAGGAGCCAGAGAGCCCGGTGCGGTGGTCCGGGCAGGAGGACGAGTACGCAGACTCGAACCGGGACTCTCCGCGGCTGACCCGCTCCAACCCCATCCTGTACTACATGCTACAGAAGGGCAGTGCTCAGCTGAGGAGGGAGCTCAGGGATCAGGCAGAGGGCGCCAGGCCTGCAGCCTGTGTTAAGGAGGAGCCAATCGGCGACGCGCATGCCTACGAGCACAGACTGAGCTCCGCCCCCCACTCGCCCCCTCACAGTGACAAGCACAGCCGCAAGAGCCATGGGCTGAGGCCAATCATCTGAGTAGTAGCTTTGGCCGACTTTTGTCAACAACAAAAAACACTAAAGGGGGAAAAAAAGAGAGAAAAAGGGTTTAAAGATGTTTTTATTTCTTATTTTTTACTGACTTGCCAAAATTGGTTTGCAGTTGAGACAAATTTACGGAATGCTGTAATGAAGGGTTATTCTTATTTCTTTTGAGAGATATAGAGAGAGAGAACTGGTTCAAGTGTAAAGGCATATTTTCATTACATTATTTTAAAAACGGTCGGGTTATGAAAAGGTACAAAATATCTCGATCGCAGAAGAATGTCTAATTCATTAAGCCAAAATTAAGGAAGTGTCTAATGTATCTTTGCCCATTATATGATAATCATGCAGTATGTATTTAACATACTGAATTACAAATTCCTCCTTTAGAACTTGGTCCGGTTTAATACTTTTTCTCGGAATTGTACACATATCTCCTTGTTGCTTGGCATAAAACATTTAGAAAGAGCGTTTCAAGCAACATTCATAATTAACAACTCCAGAAATGCCAGAACTCACTTCAGTGAATGTTTATTTTCTCTATCAGAACATTGTGGATAGACAGAAACTCATACATTACATTTTAGATCGGATTCCAAATACAGTTGTCTTCCAGGGTAAACGCGGCATTCCATTACAAAAACTTACAAGTTAAAGACATTTAAAGGAAGACCTTGGAAACAATATACTCACACACAGGGAGTATTACTGTGATCAAAGGTTTTTAAAAATGTTCTTCAAGAATATTGTAATGGTATAGTTGCCAGAGAGATGACAATACATCGACAGTGCTTCAAATGGTCACTCATTGTATTTTGCTTTTACCTGAATTGAATTTGTAAGGCTAAAATTTGACAGTGCAAATTCGGGGTAGGGTGCGTCTTCAGATAGCAGTGTCATACGGTTTAAAATGTGAATACAGGTTTCTAGAGCAACGGTTTCAAGACTGCAGCATCTGAATAACCGTTATCTCTCCATCTTTGGTGAAGTGGCACCATTTCTCCCTGTTGATGCACGTAGACTTTTGATGTGAAGTAAATGCTTATTTTCAGGTCGTGGTATTGAATCCAGAATTTGCACTATTAATTTTTAGTCTTTTGGTGTCCTTTTTAAAAATACGTTATTGGCATGTTATTAAAAAGAAATGTCAGTATTGTTATCTTTATGAAAGAATTTGAAAGTTTGTGATTTTCTTGTTTTTAATTATTTCTTGACTTGTGCTTCATGGACACCCTTCTGTTTCTTTTCTTGATGGTCTCTCTTAACTCATAAAATGTCAAAAGAATCGCATGAATATTAAGAGAACACCACCAGGTCCCACTAGTTATCAGACACACGCTGGTGTCTTGGCAGATGTCCTGTATCTTATCTCCTTACTTTGATTGTACTGTATTCGTCTCAGTATCACTCTTAGTTTCACATGCTGCATTCTCCACGTCTTGTGATCTTTTTAACAAACATACACATAAGAAGTATGTCTCTATTCTACTATTAGGACATTTTCACAGCGGTTAAATATATTTGTGTAAATAGTACTTTCATTATGAAAGATGACTATTTTGTATTGTCGAAGAAAAGATATTACCCTAGTTTTTAATGCCCTGAAATGTAAATATGAATTATATGCGTAACTAGTGTATATACAAAGGCAGAGGATGCTATGGCCATTCTTTTTTTTTTTCTTTTTTTTTTTTTTTCTTGGTTGGTTTGTTCTTTGCATGTGTCTCAATGTGGTAAATGATAATCTATCCTGCGCTGTGTTGTGTAATAACGTCTGACTCCTCACTGCTGCCTGTTGCATGTAGACGCATGGGAAATACCTGTGTATCCCTACTGGTCATGGGGGAGGGGGGGGGGTGTCAAGTCTTAAAATAGGTCTTTTTTTTATCAACAAACTGTGGAGCAAGATTAGTAAAAGTGGGGAAATTAAACGTGCATTGAATTTTCTTTGTGATATTTCTTTTTCCTTTTTTTTTCGCATTACTGTTACTGGTTAACAGAGCTCTGTGAATGGTTTGGGGTTACTGGTGGTTCCACATAACAATCATAGAAATGCATTGTGCATCCCAGAACTACATCCCAGAACTCTTATTAGTTGCAGCAAATAAAAAAAATGTTAATATCCATGTGAAGACCTGAAACATTAATTTTCTTTTTATTGGGTTTTTATTTTATTTCTTTGGTGTTCATTTGCACTGATATCTCAAAAATAAAGTACTAAAATGCATGATCTAGTATTAATGTGTTTTCTTTGTTATCTCGCACCATACTGTATTGCAGTTGTGTCTACATAGAAATTAATCCTATGTGGCTATATGGATTTAATTTAATATTTTTACTTAAGGTTTCTACCAGCAAATTTCATTCTGACATTTTACTCTAAATAAGACCACTGCTGTGGTTGTATTTTTTGGAGTGTTAGAAGGAATAGAAATCCTGACAATTACAATATTTAACATTATCACGCCATCAAAGTTGAATCTATCAATCAAGCAGTCCAGTATAATTTTTTTTTTTAAGTGCTTCTTTGTTGGCTCTGCTAGACTGAGTGCACAAAAGTAGTGAAGATTTTATTGAGATGGGGGTTGGGGGTGTCATCAACTGTGTACTGAATGCTTGCCCATGGGCACGCCTTAGAAAATGCTCCAAAAACCACAATTTGATTATGATGGCTTGCTGGATTAGAGAAAAACAGCCTTAATGGAATCTTCCAAAGGTAAAGTCGAGTTCATGTCAAACTTTCCTCGCCCTGGGTTTGAATAAGAAGCCCGACAGTCGGCTTTTTGTCTGCAGTGTCCGTCTCAGCCCCGACTTCCCTTTATTTAATCCTCCCTGTGACTGAGTGCCCCCCCCGCTTCTAAACTCCCAGCAACCTTTAGCACCCCCCCCCCCCCCCCGATGAACTTCTCCATTTCAAGATTCTTATCAAGGCTGAACCACCCATAACCCCTTGATTTCCTCCCGTTGCAAGCACAGCGGCACACATAAAGGAGGAAGTCACAAGTTTAAACTGAGGTCAAGGTGTGAAACTTGACAATCGGCTGTTTGTCTGCAGCTCTCCTCTTTGATTTCCTGACCTCAGCATAAAAGGATGTGAGGGCTGCACAACAGGCCACGAGTGACTCAAATTGAGGCCAAGGACTCTGAAGGCACAGAAAAAGCATTTAGTAATTATGAGGCCCCTAAACCTATTTTCTGCTATTATATATGTTAATTAATATCTGTTAAAATGATTGATTCATTGAATTTTTTTTAAATGTTGGCCTCTACAGTGGTTGTAAATATAAAATAATAAAATGGAAATCTGACAACAAACAAAACTAATCATTGGATATATAATCATGGTGATTCACCATGATTATAACTAATACAAAATGAACCCACTGTGCTGTATATACACCTATACAGACTGGTTGCTTTTTAGAGTGAGCTGAGGTGCTTTGTAGATTCACATGGAGGCCATGCCCAGCGATCACTTCATCATACAATAGCTGTCATGGTAGCTGATGTTAATGAAGCTGTTCACAGATGTCTAGTAGATGTCACCCAGGCAATGCAAGTGATAGAACCTTGAATACACCATGCGGCACACAGATTTAGCATTCAACTACTTGGACTGTCATTCTTACAAATAAATAAAAATAGTATTTATGTTGAGCTTTAACTAAGCAATGTTGCTGCTGCAGTACTTGGACAAGTACGACATAAAACCGGTTGCGGGGGACGGCTGCTTTTAGGCACAACGTCAGCTTTGTTTATTCTTGCAACCATACCATCTCCCTGATGAGTCCTTGGCATTTGAAGATGTACATCTCTGTCAGGCTTGTTCTCTGACCCCCGCCCCTCAAGCCCTCATGGGGTCGACCCCTACCCCCCCCATCTTGCTCTGACCTGGCTGATCCCGTTTCCTGACACAGGATCAACTTGCTCTGCAGCTGTGACCCTCACAAGCATCACAATCACAGGGACACCCCTCGAACGTCTTACATAAATATGACAACTGGAAGCTTGGTTATAGTTTGGCCTTTTCATCGCATGTAATAGTCTTTCCACTTCCCCCCTTTGCCCCTTCCAATGACTTTGTCCCCGCTGATCTGCGTAAATATGTGCAGGCCCGGGGAATTTATTATTCATAAATGACTAATGATCTTGATTAAAGTATGTGGGACCAATGTTTTTAAATACAGCACAGCAAATAATTGCCTCAAGCAATAAGTCCTTAAAGAAATTTGACTGAAGGGAAGGGGTTCGCGATTTTCGTTAGTGATAATATTGCATGTGGTATAGTGCATATTAATTCATACTGGTGGTCAAGTGAATGCATGTAAACAGAGTGAATTCAATATTTATGCTGAGTTAGAGTCCCTGCAGCCCATTCTGAGACCTGTCAGCTCGAGAGATCCTGTCTGACACTGAATGAACATGGCTCCCATTAACAAGGGTAAATGTTTTACAAACTCTCTGGAAAGAGCTAGCAACGTCAATCTTTTGTCTGTTGATGTCTTCGTTCGGTCTCCTCATATCTTCTTGCATAGGCTACACAGACTTTTTCTAGAGTTGATACGAGAGCATATTTGTATACAGTATATATATAAAAACTTTCCACATTGACCTCACTTTGACACAACTGAGTGATTATTTTAACAAACTGTTTTGCTACTTCTGTGTCTATGATTTATTAAAATTACTCATCTTAAGGAGACTTCCAGCATGTTTCATTGTCAACGATGACACTGCAGTCAATCTGCAGGGTCATGAACTTTCCAAGTCAACATTTTTCAATATCCACGGTAGAATGAGAAAGGGCAATTCAGTGTCAGTCCTTCTAGCTGAGACCAGTTTGTTTGAGATGTGAACTTTGTGCTGTGGGGGCTACAGGCCATTTAGAGTGAATCATGCCACAGTTAACTCAGTTTGTGCTCTTTAGTGTGTGAAACATACTGTACAAATACTGTACAAATATTGGTACATCTGGCATTTAAAAGATTGTTGATTTACCGTAGATAATTATTTATGTTGAAAAACTGACAAAAAAATAAAAAGGTATTTTACAGCAGTTTAATAACTTGGGATTTAGAAAGGCAGTCCCCAGAGGAAGACACAAG
Organism: Typhlichthys subterraneus; assembly: GCA_027564835.1. Classification (NCBI taxonomy): domain Eukaryota; kingdom Metazoa; phylum Chordata; class Actinopteri; order Percopsiformes; family Amblyopsidae; genus Typhlichthys; species Typhlichthys subterraneus. Next base: position 294,366 of record JAODUH010000006.1, read on the forward strand.
GAAGAATTGTATTGTCCTGTTTGCATGTTTTCTGTGTAGGAATACAAACTGACGTGCACATTTTCTGGGTCTCAAAGAGTTTATATATAAGTTTATTATAAGTTTATAATTCTATAATTACACTGTGCTGCTCCCTTCAAATCCTGGCAGTTAAAAAGTGTCATACAGTATTCTTACATAATGGTGAAATGTAGCAAACATGCTCAAACCAACCAAACCAATACAAATATCACAGAGGATGTTGTTGAGTTGGGCAAACAAGTGTATAGTGGAAATAATAATGAATAAATAAGGTCAAATATATTTTTCCAGTATACTCAGTATAACAACAACATACAGTATAGTATTTATGCTTTTCAGATTATACCTCACAAGGTCAATTGAGATCATATTTGTTGTGAAGAAAGTGCACACAGGAATTGATCAGCGGTCTGCCAATAGCATAACAGCAGTCTGCCAATAGCATTACATGCATCTTAGTGAGAATTAAGCAGCTCATATCGTTTTTCACTTGTGACCTGATATCATAATATGGATCAGATTTTTACACAGTGCAAAAATAATTATCGTCATGAGACATTTTTGTATTTTTGCGATAAAACCCTGAATAAGCCATAACTTAATACATTTACTTACTAATATGTTTTGTACAGTATATATGGCATGTGTCATTTAAACATGTATTATGTACTGTATGTCATATATAGTTTCTGGTACTACACTAGCATACTTAACAGAATAGTATACAGTATGTACACTATGACAACAACATTAATTAGCACAATAAAAGACTAATAAAATGTATAGGAGTGTGCAAACCCATATTAGATGTGCTCCTCATGATAATAATGGCTGGCAACAGTAACATCGTATATAATAAATGTATGAATACAGTACCAAATAATGTCATATTTGCCCCCATGCAGTGTTCTTTTTTATATATTTATATGCGTGTGTGTATGTATATAAACAAACATCACTAAAGCTAAAGTTAAGCTTTTAACATGATTTAATACCTACCTAGTCTTGGTCCACACTTACTGATGTTTTATATTATATTACGTCCACTTCTGATACCATTGACTTGACCCATATTTTTTATTGCTTATACTCCCTAATGTTTTACATCATCCAGAGTAAGACCATGTTCTCCCATTGTTATGGAGAACTGTGTTTGTGTTGGATAATATACAATGCATAGTATCGAGGGGTGAGAACCAGAGGGGGGGGGGGTATTGCTTTTGTTATTAAAATAAATAGCAATAGCAATACGTAGCAATATGCTTTGCTTCACAATGCATTTTGATGTGTGATGCATGCGTCTCCGTGGAGGACTGCAGAGCGATGCTGTTTGGATTTGAGCTCCAAGTTAGCAAGAATGACAGACCATGCCTTCAAGTCTTTTGGCTTTTAATTAATAATTTGATTAAGAATTCACTTACTTGTGCCCTTTTGGCAGTAGAAAGAGCTCATCAAGAGCTTTAATTTGATATATACATCTCTGTTTCACCCAAAATGTCATTCTGGTTCCCACCCCTCGTTATGGTCTATACAACGTGGTCAGGCTGGCTAAAACCAAGCTACTGTAAGCAGAGCATAGGGGCTCTCTGGGCGGCATGGTGTAAGTACAAAAAAAAACCTCTGGCTTGTTTTTGTCTTTCATCTTAGAAAAAATCTTCAACCAAGGACCTATTGACCTATCCCAAGCCCCGCCCCTTTTTGCATGTCCTCCAATAACAGTTGAGCATTTTTTTAATCTGACAGAAGCTCCCCTCTGTCTGTTGTCCTGTAATAACTTTCTATGCGGTTTTGTTCTACCTAGTTACAATAACTAGGTAGTACAATTGAAAGGGGCGGGGCTTGGAATAGGTCAATTAATATGTGTTTCGTAATGTTTGCTGTCATGACATGCCAACTGATTAATCCCTTCCCTTTCTGGCCTCTTGATGGCTTCCATTATATTCTGATTGATAGCTGATTGTTCCACCACCAGTTTTTAGAGAGTTTAGTTGAAATTGTGTGATGTGTCTAATCAGGCAACAGAGCTTTTTTTAACAGACACAACTGAGAGCTCAAGGTAACCTTCACACACTGACGGTCAGTCACGGTTTTAGCATGCAGTGAATAACATTCTGAAATATTGATTAAATAGCAGTGCTGGGGATTTCAAAACAGAGTCACTGATTTACAAAGCAGCTTGATTTACAAAAGAGGAATCAAGCTTAGGTGAGGAAAAGCAATGAGGAAAAGCAAATAATTTATGTTTTCATAAATTATTTGCTTTTCCTCATTCATCTCGGTGCTGTGTAGGCCTTATGTTATGCAACCCAGCACACTAAATGAAATGGTATGTTGCCATCTGTTGGACAAAGTGGGAACAGCTAAACAATATAGGCTATGCATGCCTACTACGATTGAATACTAAAATCAATTAAGTCTATCACCTAAGAATACATAACTGAATTGCACTATAAAATAGCCTACAGCAAATGTGGTTATTAATAACAAAAAAATATGCATTAGTCAAATGATACAACAAATAAACAAATTACAATTTGCATCAGCAGGTTTGTGAGTAGTCTACTTCAATAGGCCCAACAACTGTTGAACATTTAAAGAATGATCCAGTTCCACAGCAGAAACTGTTATATTTCCATCCTCAAATGAATTAATAACAACTGACATATTTTGAATTTCCTGTATTTGGGTATTGGTACCACACTGTATGCTATCTACTTGGAATAATTAGGTCACAAATTGGACCATGTAAAGTTCTCCTCTTTTTTCAAAGAACGTCAAACCTCTAACAGATTGGAACCAGGCTATGAAATCATACTGGTGTATAGACTACTATATTAAATCTAACTAATCTAAATCTAATTGATTGACATTCACAAGTTGAGCACTCTCCCCAAAACATAAAATGGCATATAGCCAGGCTATATAAAAACTAGGCCTATGTTTAAATCGCTGTTCGTTCATGAGTTCGCAAAACATATAGATGTATTTTATCTGATTAAAGATTATTATTATTATTACTATTACTATTATTATTACTATTATTATTATTATTATTATTATGTTTTGCGTCAATATTTACATGTTGTAGCAGTACGTGCTATATGGCACCACCTTGAGGTCAGTGTATAAAATCTTATATGAGACAAAAAATACTAGCCTAATGTAATCTATGTGTCCACAGAGTTCACTATACAAACCTATGAATATGGTTAATTTAACTCGGAACATCAGCAAGATTTGCATTATTTTAGTTATTTATGTCTAAATTGTTTTGTATGCCTATGCATATCCATCAGAGCAGAGTGTGGGGGAAGCTCGTCTTAAAATAAAATAGAAAAACATATAAGAAAAACGCACAATTCAGATCCGTAGGAATATCTTTAGCCTATTTATTACAATACCATCAAAATTAATACTTTTGACAAACGTTTTGGCTTATGTTCCATTTTAAAACAACTGTTTAACCTTTCCAACGCTTTTAATCAATCAATCAATCAATCAATCAATCAATCTTTATTTATATAGCACTTTTCATACAAATTCATGTAACACAAAG
>JAODUH010000006.1:298047-317212 GCA_027564835.1 Typhlichthys subterraneus
CACAGAGAGGGAGTTTCAGTATTTACATTGTCCTCTGACACTCTCACATAAATGCCCCCCCAGCCTAAAACCCCCTTCACACACACACACACACACACACACGCACACACACACACACACACACACACACACCAGCCATGATAAAGAGACTACATTCTGACAAGGACACCCGTCCTCGTTTTCATCGTCGCTCACAAGTTAAGAGATTTGCTATCTTTTCATCCTCTCTCTCTCTCTCTCTCTCTCTCTCTCTCTTTTTTAGCAGATTTCAGTGTGAAGCGCATAACCTTTGTGAATTATTTAGTTTATTGACCTCTGCTGGGGATTTAATGTGAAGGTCGTTTCCTGCTGGCAGAGTGCGAGCGCCGGCGGGGTCCTCAGGTGACGTGGGCAAGGTCGCCCGTCTCCCTCCAGTTAATAATATATTTGTCACACGCAGCGAGCCTGCCTGCCTTCCCCTTGATTAGTGCAACCAATAAGGACTGCCAAAGATAATAAAGCAGACGTTAGCTTAAGGAGATGTGTCAAATGTCCACCGCGTCTCTGCGCTCTCCCCCCCCGCCCTCCCTCCTATCTCTCCTCTCTCTCTCTCCCCCCCCTCCTCTCTCTCCCCCCTCTCTCTTTCACCCTCTGTTCTCTGCATATCACTTGCACGGAGAGGTGCGTGCATACATGCAGACGTCCGCAGTCACAGGCCCTCTCTCTCCCCTCCCTCCGTCTCTCCGTTCCTCTCTCCCATGGCCCTCCCTCTCTCTCTCTCTCTCTCTCCCCCCAAAGCCCCCCTCTATCTCGCCCCTTCATTTTCTCCCCCAAAGCCCCCTCTACCCCTCCCCCTCTCCCCTCTGTTGTTTTATTGTTTCCCAGATGAAGGTTAAAGGAGATGCTGAACTAGACAGAACAGCCCGAGGGCCTCGGAGCACAGAGGAGTCCGCCTGGCACCGGTCGGTGTCGGTGTGTGTGTGTATGTGTGTGGGGGGGCACCAGGGGTGAGACAGCCATGTCATGCCATTGGGGGGGGGGCGTCAAATGGTATCTGACGCACACATATAGGGGGCAGTTTGTAGGGACACTGCGTCTTGACCGAACCATCAACTGCAGAAGCTACCTCCTTGTCACGACATATAGCGCCCACCCATGCAGTTGTACTTGTGTTTATTACGGTGTAGTTTGGGCCTTAAAGGCAGGCTCAGGCCCCGATCACACCGAGACTCGTCGATAAAGGCGCGGCCGCTTCAAAAGCACGTTGATAAACCCCCCGATCACAGAGATGTGCTGCCTGCGCCAAAGAGAACAGCTGTCTGGGCCAACTGTCACATTGACGAACAGCTTGACTTCGCACCTTGCGCTGAAAAGTTGAGAATATTTAAACCTTTATGCGCGTCTAAAAAACCCAAAAAAAAAAAAAAAAAAAGCGAAACGCAGCACCATAGGAAACAATGGTTTTGCTAGCGATGAGTTTCTAGCGTCGCGTCTTGGTTTGATCGGGCTCATATCATTCTCAAGGACACTTGCTAACTTCCAGATCAAATCAAAACAAACTCCCCTCAGAACAAGAACCCCCCCCCCACACACATTGAAATGCATTGCAAAGCCAAGCGGCTTTGATTATTTTCCTATTTACCGAGCCAGGGCTGTGTAGAAGTACTGGATTATCTTTGGCAGGATGGTCTAGTGGTCTGGGTGTTGAACTCCCAGCCGGAAAGTTGTGGGTTAAAACCCAAGAGCTGACCTACCTATAAGCACCCTTGAGCAAGATACCTAGCCCCCTATCTGCTTCATGTAGGAACTGTACATTTCTAAGTCGCTTTGGATAAAAGCATCTGCTAAATGACCTCATTGTAATTGTGACGTCTGCAGCACGCACAGAGAACGGTAAGCTAGCGGAATGCGAGGAGATATTTGGTGAATTTGACAAAGTGTATTAGCTTACAGTTAGCTTGCAACAATTAGCTTGCAATAGCTGACTACAGTACCTTTTATATCAGCATGGCTGGTCACTATTGACTGGTGTGAGTGTGTGAATAAGGCCTGTGATGAGGGCGGAGATGGCCCTGGCTCTGCAGCGTGCAGCCCCAGCCAGGTGGAACTGTACTGTGTGTCTCCTCCCGGCCGTCCTCTGTCTCACCAGAGTGGCTTGCATGGGAAGGTCACCGGAAGGTGAACCGTGCTGAGAATAGAGCGCAGCCTACAGAAACTGTGATGGTACTGCAGACACAGTATGGTAAATGTACTGTACATACAATATAGACCAATCATTTCAGTTCATCATGATTTAAGCTATAATGTGTTGACCAAGATTTAGTTTCATAGCGACTACAGTCCAACTTGTTGCCGAGGGCCAAGCAGAGAGGTCTTCTTGTATAACGTGCTTATAAATAAACCGAGATCCAGTCCAGCATTTATACTTAATTTGTTTATTTTCCATTTGGGTGTAAGAACAACTAAAGCTTGAGAAACGGTCAACAAAAACCCCCACACATACTTCCGAGCAAATTAACCTGTGACGGGCTCCTATCATTCTCAAGGACACCTACATTACCAACATTGCCAACTTAAACAAGGCTCCTACAAGTATAACCATTTCTTTTCACATTTGCACAATACTATTTACATGCTAACAATAATTGACAGAATGTCATACATTGTGTGCTATTGGTGGTAGGTGATGTAACAATAGAATTTTACCTGTTTTTCCAAAACTGTACTGTAATGTTCTGTAGAGTTGTTCATAGTCTATGACAGTTGTAAATGGAAGGGCTACCCTCGTATTTCAAGGCCGTTTGCGTTGTGTTACTAAAACGTGAACAACACATTTTGCTACCCAAGTACATCTGACCTTGCCTAGCTCGATGCATGCACGTCATTTGCGTAGACTATGCATTAGGCCTTAAAATAGACGCTGAAATCTGCCAGAGCATTACCATGATCTAGGATTTCTCCATGAAAGGACATAGTACATTTTTATTAAATGAATAGATCAGTTGAGTAAATTAATGACCTTCTGTCTCTATTAAGTGGACTGCCCACCATCCATAACTTGGCTGATTCCATTGTTCTTAGCCTATCGTTACTCTATCACAACAATTAGGCACAAAGCTTGAATTCGTGTTTGCTAAATTCAGATAAAGTTGTCTCTCAAGGTGTATCTACAGAATATATGAACAGGATTAATGAACACAATGCTCTCCATTATATTTTGGGCTATCGTTGTGTCAAACTGAATTAACATCTGCAGGAAGACCTTAATCGCTGGTGAGTCTTAATGATTTAAAATGTTGTGAATAGAGGAAACAGATTTGTCAAGGCTGACAATGCTCACTGATAAAAGATTACACAAGAGTGCAAACATTGTGTGGTCTTAATGGGCAAAGAATATGGGACTAACAGGCTGAATATTTTTTCATGCTAGCGTGTTACGTAGTCTTTAGTCAGACAGACTCCATTTCAAACTTTTTCATATAAACAAATTTAGGTTTGATTGTTATTTATTACTGATTAGTCATATAACAATTCAACTATTCATTAACGTGAACCATTCTTGTTTGCAGGACGCTGCACTTTTTGCCAAAGAAGTTAAATAAATAAACAAACAAATAAAAAGCAGCCCATTGGCCAATGTGTTGCACATATTCTGTTTGGTTGATTGGGCTGCATTACTGCTCACCTACCCCTAGGTGTCCTCAGCCCAAAATAATGTTGTTTTGGTCTAAAACCCTCACACTCCTCTCTTCTCTTCCCCGTGTAGCGCTCATAGGCTCCCTACACCTCTCCTTTCACTGCCCCCTACAGTCACATGCATGTCTGTGCGCAGTTGTGTTCTTATTTCCTGGGGAAGGGGGACTGGATGGGGGGGGGTTTGGAAGGGGGTCTGGGGGCACTGTAACACAATCACAAGTGTGCCTATAAATAAACTGTATGTGAGTGTGTGCACGTGTGTGTGTGTGGGCGTGTGCGTGTGTGTGTGTGTGTGTTGGGGCTCTCACACAGAGACGCAGGCTGGTGGTCAGGTCACCAGTTCAGACACGTCTTGGCCTATTGCTTACAGCACTCTGTGGGCAGGAGCTCCACTTCCAAAGTAACTCTACAGCACAGACCTCATTTGCAACCAGACAAGCCCATTGTAACAGCAAATAAAACAATATTGATTTCACGAGTGGCAGCGCGGCGGCTGTGCATATTATTGATCAGGATCAAGCACTTATCACTCTCCAGACCAGGAGTGTGCCAATGTTAAGCGCAGGTTCTCGGGTCTTAATTACGACAGTGGCCTGGCCTAATGATGCTCCAATATCACTCCCCCCCTGCTTGACCTTCCTCTCTCCCCGTAGTAAGAGCTATATGGAACTGCATTATTATGCCCCCCCGAGATGTTCGATATCTTCCCCAGATAGCGGTGACCTGTGGTACACTTACATGACTCATAATGTCTTTACTTAATGTTGTGTGTGTGCCGAACAGATACAGACGCAGGATCAGGACAAAGTCAGACAAAGTATAATATTGGGGAAGACAGGTAACGATGCTTCCCAGTGTATTCCCTCTCTCAATTTGGGCTTGCCTTTTGAAAAACACAGACACTAACAGCACAACGTATATTATACAGTAACCGTTTGTAAGAGAAACAAAGCCAACTGCATCAGATTGGGTCCCAGATTGGGGCACTGATACAGCCTTACAGCACTTTCTGTGACTCATCCCCGCCACACTTAACTTTAACTTTAACCGCATGTAGGCTTAATGTGTCTCCACCTTAAAGTCTCGTCTGGGAGAACTGGCTGAACCAGTTGCATAAGGACACTTAAAATATACTGTAAGACTGTGGAGTAGATAATAATGACGTCAATTATCATGAAGTAACATTCAGTTATTGCACAGTTGTTGTTTGGGGTAGTAACACCTTTGCTGTTTGCCCTGGTGGTAAATAACGTGATTTTGAATCTAAAGAGATGTCCTACAATCTGAAATATGCGCTGCATAATGAGAATAAACCGCCCAAAATCAATGAATAAATTTCATTGAGGGCTGACAGGTCAGCAGACCTCGATAAGATCGTGGGATGCAAACCCGTCGCACACACAACCAAGTGTGATATGCGCTGATGAGAAGCCGCACTTCTAACACGCTTTAGACGTCCAGTGTCAAGCCCGGCATCTTTGTTCTAGGGATCACGTTTGGTTTGGACAAGGTTTGGTCTTTGCAAAATCGCATGTACAGTACAAAGGAACTTGGCCATAAATTAGTTGGCTAAGAAGAAGTCAACGCAACTCAAGTTTTTGCTGTCAATCGTTGAATCCTGGCACTAGGTCAATCAATGGCTCCCCCCCCCTCTCTCTCTCTCTCTCTCTCTCTCTCTCTCTCTATAGTGATCTTCTCAGATCAGTGGCGGAGGGAGGAAAATCAATGGAGTAAAGTAATCACTTGGCAGAAGATACAGGGGAGGCCCGAGGCCCGTGCGGCTACCTGAGTTCCATTTCACGCTTCAGCGGCCGTGACACAAACACGGCAAGCTCCCTCCTCAACCCTCTCCCGGCTTTAAACGGCACAAGCCGCCTGACGCTCGCCGCCCGCACGCCCCCCCCCCCCCCGCGTCCTCCCTGGATACGCTGCCAGATCCCGCCGCAGCGCGCCTCTGAGACCCCCCCCTCCCCGGCTCTCTCTCTCTCTCTCCTCTTGCTATAGCCTGCTATTGATCGGCTGGCTGGTAGGTTGCACATGCACGCCACAGTCTGACAAGCGAGCTAGCGCTGATAGCTACAGCAGCGGCGACCACCTCCCTGCCTCTAACAGAGTAGACGTGGATTCACGTGTGTCATGCGTGTGTCATACGTGTGTCGTTTTGTTCAATAATGCAGCGGTTATAAAGAGTAGCTTGGAATATAACATTAGCAAGACATGTACCAAAAAAAAAGATGGCTACCATAAAAAAATGCATTAATTTCAACACATTTGTAATGCTCAACAGGGTGTTTTAGCTAACTTGTCGCTGCTTTATTGTTTCGTTTACTCATACAAACTACAAAAAAAAAATAAAACAACAACACATGCCTAAATTAGGGCTTTCTCTGTTCACACAAGAGTCCCAGTTTTACTGCATCATGTGCCTGCTGCTACCTATGCCTTGAAGTGATTGTGGGTTGAGACTCACAGCGGGAAGCCCTGAAGAGCCAATGGGTGGGTATTTGTTCAACAATTCTAAAATGCAAATGCTAATAGCTATGCGCAGCAGCACTGCTGCATCAACAAAGCACCAAAGGGTGAGGTCAACGGTGTGCTTTGGAAAGGGTCAAGCAAGGCCTGGAACAACTGGAGGTGACCCCACCCTTAGCTGTCAAGGAGACGGCAGACATCCCATAGTGCACCGCTTGTTTGTGTGAGCGGTGAGGTGACGGACAAGGTCATGTGGGCCTGACGTTTTTCTGAGGGGTGATCTTCATTGAGGCTAAGTATAGCTGTGGTATTACAGTGTGTAGTATGGGTCAGGATGGCTGGAGAAATGTACAATGAGATATAAGGGGGGCAATCTTGCTTTTGAGACACAAAGTAAATATGCAATTTACAGGATATAGTATGAGAATAGTGTAAGATGCATACAGAAAAAAAAAGTCTTTGGAAATATAAAAATAATACCGCAATGAATTTCTTTTTTGTTTACATTTAGATTGAACAGCTAGTATACACGTTATTGAACGGCTATGGTATTTTCCCATGCCTATTGGGAATTAAGATCTCAAATGTGGGAATATTCCACACAGTGTGCTGCGGAGCAACGCTCAAGGACATGTTATCAGAGGACAGGGCAGGTGAACATTACAGGAAAATCTTTAATCATGCTGCAGTCAGCGCCGAGCAAGTTGACTGAACAATTTCACCGAAAACATGTTTCCGACCACGTCAGGAATCCTCCCGGGTTCCGGGAGCGAAGTGGCCCCGTGCCACTTGCGTGCGGTCAACGCCAAGGCCAACTTCCCGGGAATGGTGACAGTTAAAAGATTACTCCGTGGCTGTAAAATGTAAGCTTCTCTCTTGGCTTACAGGCAGAGCGTGTTCCTGAGTGGCGCAGGGTCACCCTGATCTCTGATGACTCCTGTTCCCGCCCTCGTCCTCTCCTCTCTCCCCGTCTGTGTGTTGTTTTAGTTTTTTTGTGTTTTGTTTGTGATTTTATCTTCTCACTCTCCTCCCACACTCCCTGCTGCTCCCTGAAGCTGTCTCAGGGATGAACGCCTCATTGTTTTTGTCCTTGCGCTGCTTTTCAAATCCGCATAACTGGTCGGGAGGGAGGGGGGGTGGGGGGGGTGGGGGGTGGGTGTATGTTGAGCAGTCTCGCACTCTGCACAACCTTTTCCTTTTAACGAGGCGCCAAGGCCACCCTACAATTACAATTTACACAAACGACTGAATCTCTTCTGGAGACGTCGGAAAACACATTTTTGTCGTCAATCGAAAACACATTTTCGTCGTCAATCTGGCTCAAAAAGCCGCTTTGTTGTCCATTTTTTTAAATTACCCGTTAGAATGAAAATAAACGAGGACAGCTTTGAACGCCTCTCGCTGTTTCCAGAGACTCACAGGTGAGGTACAGGCAGCCCCTTCACCCTCACGTGTCGGCCCTGACGTGGAGTGGCGTGGAGTTCAGAGGGGGACCCGATAATGTTCTGGCTGGAGTACCAACAAGATAATGTGTACTGGCGTGTCTGATATGGCTTGAAAACACTTTTATTGTTCCTGCTGGCGAAGTGAGAGCTATGCACTGTGACTTACGGATGGCACCGTATCCTTTCCGCCAATTATAACTTGTCAAACGCTTTGCCGTTTTCAGCTGCTGCACCACCGTCTTACAGTCGCCGTTAAAGTGGCAGCCATCTGATTACTTGAGTCGCGCGCCTTTTATTTCCATTCCGCTCACGCGCGGAACTGAGTTTTACACAAATCAAATGCGCCTTCAGGTGTTGTTTTGCCCCGCCGGGGCGCTGAGTGTCAGAGAACAGGACGTGTTGCTCCTCACGAGGGCTCTAAAATTGATGTGCCCTTTTGGCTCCGGCGAGGGTGACCTTAAAAATCACAAACGCTCGGCAAGAGGCGCAGCCGCCGTCCCGCTGCTGATCATTCTCAGCCCTCCATACACAGCTCCGCTCTGCTCTGCTCTGACACTCCAGCGCTCCAACGACGAGTGGCCGCTCTCCCCGCGTCTTTGGGATGCTTGAGTCGAGAGGGAGGACATTATGTAGTCAGCGGCATGCTGGCGTCGATGCACTGTTGAACTGTACTGTATGTGGCGTGTTAAAGGTATAGTGAGTCATTCTGTAGGATATTAGAACGCCATCATAACAGCATAACATAACACCTCTCCCTTTAATGCCCTAGGGTGCTTACTCAGAAGCTCCACCTCCCACACATAACAGGTACACTGCGAAGGCTAGGATACTGTTGTTGTGTGCGGTCTGCACCACTTTGTTTACGTTCCTACTTACTGAGCCAGGGCTGTGTAGAAGTACTGAATTGTTTTTTTCAGCACGCGCAGAGAACAGTAAGCTAGCGGAATGCAAAGAGAATGCAGGAGATATTTAAGTGTATTCATAACGCAATCGCTTACTATACCTTTAAGTGCATTTAGCCCTGATAGGGAAGGAAGAATATTTAACAAGATATAAGAAGCAGAGGCTGTTCCAAGTGAAGTGCTGTGATTGATAGGTAATGAGTAACTCACACTAAATGCATTTTCCTCCTTAACTTTTTATTTAAAGTGTTTTTTTTTTTTAAACGTGTGTGTCCCCCATAAAGGACACAACAGAACCCTTTAATCCACGGTGCGCCCCAAAGAATAATTATCTTATTTTCACTAGCCCTGCATTTTGTTGTTATTTGATAATTACTGGCGTCCCTGGAGATTTCCCATTAGGACGGTGACCTTGGTGGGGGGAAGGGGAAGGGGGGGGGGGGGGGCACAGGCATATTAGCTAAAGAGCGTAACGCGCGGGCACACAGCTAAAGAGCAGAACACAGCGCGGGCACACAGCACGCACGCGGGGACACTGGGATCACATTGTCCGCTGCGAGCCAACTGGAGCGGAAAAGGCACTGGAGGTTCAGGGTACAGCGGGGCTAGGAGGGAAGACAGCGTGATGTAGAGCTGCAAGGGCAAGACGTCTGCAATGACCGCCCCCCCCCCCCCTGTTCCCCAGCAACTCTCTCAGCCACACGCCATCGCAGACACACTCACTAGCAGGAAGTGGCACACACACACACAAACACATACATGCACAAACACACACATGCACAGACACACACACGTGCACAAACACACAATTACACACATACACACGCACAAATACGAACACACACATACATGCACAAACACTCACACACACGCACACACAAACACACGCACGCACAAACACATTCATGCACAAACACACACACACACACACAGTCTCTCCCCATAGCCCACTACCTCAACCTGTCTCCCCATCTTCCCCTGACCCTGTCAGCCCCCCCCCCCCCCCAGCTCATTATTCCTCTACCACCTATCTGTCGTCAAGTCATTCCTGCAGCCCCTCCACCTGTTCCCCCCCACCCCGTGTGTGTGCTTATGTCAAGGCAGACTGGCTGCAGAGGGACAATAACTCTCACTGTGAAGACCCCCCCCCCCACCCCGCCTGACCTTTCAATGCACCTTTTTTTATATTCTCCCACCCCCCTCCTTTCTCTCCTCCCTCTCCCCCGCTCGCTCGCTCGCTCACCGGCGTCACTCTTCATCGACCGTGACGGCTCCTGGTGCATTATGGGGCATCTGCCTGGCCCCGGTCTTAGTGAGAGTGTGTGGGAGGGTGCTGTCATTGCGTGTAGTGTCATGGCCGACCCACCGGGTGGCCTCGCAGCAGACAGACCCGGTAGCCGTTACCTGTTAACACCTAACGAGGAAGATGTCAGCGGCGGCAGCGCCTGACCCTCTGCCCAACCCCCCCATCAACAAACTGTATGTATGCACAATGTATATTCTGTAGACGGACACATCATGTATGATGTCTGGCTTTAGGGACGCCTCTATTAGTGTTGGGTAGTCCCAGCCTCTTCCGTCCATTGGCGCTATGTCGCATAAGCAACTCTGTGCTGAACCTCTGACACACAGACCCTTGTAAGCTTGACGGACTTCCCGGAAGTCAATATTCATTGGCTGTTAGCATTGTCACTCACAAAGTCTGTCACTGTAATTCCAGTGCGACGCTAGTGCAGTAGCTAATTTCAGTTGTTACATTTATTTTAAGCTAACTGTAGTCGAATCGATAATACAATAAACCTACCCTGAAAACAGACATTCTCAGGGTAGTTTTGTTGGTATGTTTCCCAACAAACTGCTCTGTATAAGTTTAACATCCGACTTTTTGAGCTACGTAGTTGGTCATTATGCATGTCAATCAAAATACGTCTCCTATCAAGTAGGCGGATCTTGATGCAGTTAGCCAGCGCTGTGTCCCAGACTTTACAAAAGTAAAAGCTAGCTCAGCCAGACTAGTATCGGGGTACTGGATTGTTAAAAATAAGTGTTTCTCCTCAATCATTATTAAATTCATCCATTGGCTTTCGAGACCTGAACTTGTTATGGAACATAACAATTTACTTCTGTAGTTCTAGATCTTCATTGACATCCACTCATTTGGACAATTATAGGCGCGACTGTACTGTGAAGCCAAGCGCCTAGAGGTCCATTAACAATGCTGCAATTTAAGCACTTGCATGTAGGCCAAAAAACCTTGGGGGCAACACACAGTTTCCGATGGCTTTTGAACAATGCCCTTGTGTGGCTTACAATAGAGGTTGGATGGAAATACTAAATTCATACCACCCTCAACAGATAAGTGAACAGGAAGTCCCTTTCCCAAATAATTACCTGACAATCACCAATATACGAGCATTTGCTTTTCCACAGAAGGAAGGTGCTTAATTTCATCGTAGGCAACAAACGGCAACTGCTTTGGGAAACAGCTAGCAAATATATTTAAAGATATTGTAAGGTAATTGTAAGCTAATAATTGTAAGCAAATGTACCAAATATCTCCTCTCATTCCACAATCTTACCATTCTGTGCGGGCTGAAAAAATAATCTGATACGTTTACACAGCCCTGGCTCCGTAAATATGATCATAAATTGCCAAACACCGCTCACAACAAAAACAATGCCAATTGGCTTCTCAACGTGTTTCAATGTGTGTGTGTGGAGGGGGGGGCGGATAAACTGAACGAGTTTATATTGATTTGATCTTGAAATTACCAAGCGTTCTCGAGAATGACTAACCCTGCATGTCCAATATAGCATCAGTTTTATTAGAATAGCAAATGCTTTTCCCAATGGAAAACATGTTTTCACTTTTCTCCCGACTTTTCTACTGCAAGAGTGGTTAACAACAGACTCTGCTGGTTCACAGGCTCATCCAATCACGTGCAAAGCATATTTCTGAAAGCCCCTGCCCTTATGAAACAGTTTCAATGGACGGCTCCCCAGATGGATGTGTCTTAACAGACACGTAACTGGCGTGTCAGGTTTACAGAGAAGGGGAATGGTAGCAAGAGGGAAACCAGCCACATAGGGGGTCGGGGGAATTGACACAGCAGTGGCAAAGCTATATATGTCACCGCGTTAAAAAAGGAAGCAGGCGTTAATTTGTGATCCCAGAGAATGTTCTCCCTCCCCCGCCAGAGCTCTCAAAGCCTCTTTCCTGCCGATTTTCCCTCTAATTTACACTAGTTCAGAATAATGGATAATTGCTGACCAGAAAACTTCCTTCCATCCTATTAAAAAAAAACACACTACATGGTGACAATGTTCTCCTGTCGCCATGTGGCCGTGGAAGCAGAACTAATGCCCTCTGCTTCGTACAGTTCAAAACATAACGTAGGGGTTGGCATTTGAAAAATTAAAAGCAGTGTGACATCGGTGGCATTGCGTGACAGTCACTTTTATTTTGCGGTCGGGTATCGTAGCAGGCTTACCGGAGACGCACCAGTGGTAATTGTCTCCCGGTACCAGTGACAGACCCTTTGTCAGCGAGGAAGGCTTTGTAGATATTCATCTGTGGACGCCATTAGAATTTACTTTTTGATCATCACAAACAATGGGACTCACACTGGGACAGAAATGGGTCACAAATGGAACATGTGTTTGCAGTTGTTTGTTTGCTTTAACACCTACTTTATTGTTATTGTTCTATTTATAAGGACGTACTGTACGTCATTACTGTGCCGTCGATAAAAGAGTGGTTGAGTTGTGCGGTAGCTATAATTCATATTAGGAAGAATGAATGCTTCAAGGAAGAGGGGTTTTAGTTAAGGTAAAAAGGATGCATCAAGTGATGTTGACAGACAGGAAAGGAGGATATATTTGCCTACAGGGCTGTGACGATAATTAGGGAAACATTCAATAATTTACACACACCGCTCAACAATAGCGCTGTAAAAAGGAGCAAAACCGCTCCGCTGATGTGAAAGCTTGTCAGGATCCGAACAAGTTCTCCGTGATGAGGGTCATGGAAAACTGTCAGTGCACTTCAAAAGGTTCTGCGCGTGCATACTCTCGGCCCCACCACCACCCCCCACCCACATACTCCTGGCCTGTGAGTAATGAAGACAACAGGGCCTAGTGTACCAGTGAAACAGCCCTAGCATTACAGTGCTTTGTTATCCTAACCCATAAGCCCTTTTATTGCACTCACAAACACACAGTGTGGGTAATTAGCCCTGCTGTCACCACTGGGAAAGAGAGGACACACTGTGACCTAATGGGGTCAAAGGGTCACCCGAGGGCCAACAGTACTGTAAAACCTGGTAAGCCCAACATACATCAACACACACACAGGGGTGAATCTCAATATATATTTCAGCATAGTTGTGAATTCAATCACACGACTAAACTAAACTGATAACTACATTATTGATGTATAGTGAAATGTTGAGGTACCCCCAGGACTAAGCATCTAATAGCCAGGCTTAACATCTGCATGGTTCTCTGTGTTTATGACAATAAAACTTGAAACAAACAAACAACAACAAAAAGCTAATAAATGCTAAACAAAAGCTAAACAAAACCTGAACAACAGCCTTTGAAGACCCAGAGAGCAGGTCTGGCCGGCCTTCCTTCCGCCTTCTGCTGTGATACTGTAAGGTTGAGGGGTGACTGTGGTCACCAGTGAGCAGAAAGCACTGGGTTTACCAACAGTGACTATAGGGGCGACATCAAGTGTAGCATTGCTCTCCCTTCTCTGGCAGGAATGCAGGCAGTGTAAGCGTGGACTGAACTAGCCCCAAAACACCGTTCTCTCATAACGCACACGCACGCACACATAGAGCACATGGACAAACATACAGTATCTGTTACACATGTCAACTGCATCACACGTCAAGCGACAGTTAACATGGACCGCCACCTTCCAGATGTGATGGCGTAGCCGAGGGGTGGATGTAGCAAGCGGCAGATGCTATTTTTTTTATATTAGAGATTAGAGCAGCGTTAAAGGCATAGTAAGCGAATGTGAGCAAAGTATCTTAGCTTACCGTTCTGTGTGTTTGTAAATACTGTAGGAACACAAAGTGGTGCAGATCGCACACAACAACAGTATCCTAAGATTCGCAATGCATTTCCAATGTGTGGGGTGTAGCATCTGACGGAACAACCTTTAAAAGGTTAAAGCTTTGAACCTTTAAAGCTGCACAGGATAATATTTACTTTAATTTCGTATTTGTTTTGTAATGGGTCCTACCACAGCCAAGAGAAACTAATACCCATAACTTGCTAACTCCGGTTAGCATTTTCTGGGTAGCATGCATGGTAGCAGACACCAATGAATGTACTGTATCTAAAACAATACACAAAAATTTTAGCATTCACAAATGTGCACACCAAAGGTAAATGGAGAAAGTAAGCCCAGCTGCATTCAGTTGAGAGATGTCCAGTTTTGTATGCTCTCAATACAAACGGGCCATAAAAATCCAATTATCTTATTCATGCACGGTGCAGTGACCTTTGACTCAACATTTAAAAAGGTCAATTTTAGCAGAACTCGTAGATGCACGGTTGTCAGGAGAAATTGTTTTTCCTGCCTGCGTTATAAGCTTATCTTGATTTATGGACTATATTTTCAGCAGATCCGTTTTGTGTCCTACATAAGTCATCAGAACTACAACTCCCAAGGAGAACGGGGATCAGATATGGAGGTCCGGCGCCAAGGACAGGGAAACCATTTAAAGGTGACATTTCAGTCTACGCAGCAGACAATCTGCCAATCTGTCTCTCCTCTGCTGGCTTGCCCCCCCCCCCCTCTCTCTCTCTCTCCATCTCCCTACCATCCCTCCATTTCCCTCTACCATCCTGCTCTCTGTAGCATCCCTCTATTATTCTCCACTTCCCACTGTATTTCGGCATCTCCCCATTATCCCTCTATCTCTGTATTTCTCTCTCCACCACCCCTCTCTGTCTCGCCTCTATATTTATCCATCTGTCTCTCTCTACATCACACCTTCTTTCTGCATCTCACTATCATCCCTTTCTCTCTTTGTACCCATCAACGCTCTATTTCTCTGTAACCTCACCCTGCTCTCTCTCCCTGTCCTCTCTCTCTCTCTCTCTGTCTCCCTATCCCCTCTCTCTCTCTCTGTCTCCATATCCTCTCTCTCTCTCTCTCTCTCTCCCCCCCTACCTGTCCCACAGCCCTCCTGTCCATCTTCTTCTCTCCTACCCTAACCTCCATCATGCTGACGAGGCAGCAGCTGAGAGGAAACCGCCGTGTGCTGCAATGGGAGTGCTGAGGAAAGGTCGCGTGGGGGTCACCGCACTCACATACCTTGGTGGGACAGTGGTCGAGGGGTCGCTGCACTCCGAGGGGAAGAGCTGTTTCACTTTTCGACCGGAGGGAAGGGGGGGGGGGGGCGAGCGGTCAAGGGGTCACGAGGACGGGCGCAGGAGTCGGCGCCCAGGGGGCTCCCACTCTGAGCTTGGTGGGGTCACAGGTCACCGCAGGAATGCTGGGTAAACGGGAGGTTGGGAGAAAGGTCGAAGTTGAGGTCTCCATCCCCCGTTTGGATGAACACGTCGAAGTCAATGAGAATTGTGTTTACGGTGTTTTGCCTAAGACTGGAGGTCAGGCCTCACCTACATCAGTCTAAATCACCCCACTACCAGATGTACGGAGGAGGTGTTACTTATGTTCCAGCACTGACCTGACAAACAGCAGTCCAGCAGGGTACTAGACTGAGTTGCCCTCACAGGTTGTGTTCATCCATTTAAGATGTAGATTAAATTAGAAAATGTATACAGAAATGATGTAGTAGGAGTCCTGACAGTGTTTCGTGTGGAATGAAAGAATTCATCTGTCAGAAAAGCTGTGACATGATTTGAGGGCCTCTTCAATAACAACAACAACAACAGTGAATATACTTGGTAATTTAGTTTAGACAGTGCAGCAGTGAAAACTAGTATGTGCCAATTGTGCCTGAAAACACAAGTTTGTTACCAATAATGGCTGCACATTAATTCAGCCTCTGTCTCAAAGGTGACAGATGCAAGTCTCCCTGAATACAGCAGGGGAGATACTGCCCTCTTGAGGAGAGCTAGGACACAGCATGATGAGCTGCATGGCTGTGATACTGTAGAAAGATGCTATATATAATCATTGTGGTCCATTGGGGTAGACATGACATAAAGGGAACAGTGTTTCTATAATATATATGGAAGCCTATAACATGGATAACTCATGAATGTTCTTTTGAATAAATATTACATTCAAAATTCAATAAATACACATTTATTCAGATGCATGTCGGCTGTGTGTGGAACAGCCAAAAATTAAAAATAGCCGACTGTACATATATCTGACTTGCATGGTTGAGCAGAGAGATAGATGTTCAAACTAAATAATAGTAACAAATAATACAAAATTATAAAAAATAAAACATTTAGAAATAATAATAATAAATAAATACAAATAATTAGAATAATTAGAATAATAATAGACATCCTGCTGTATGATAATAGAAGAGCCATAGAATAACATTATTTGACGGTGAATAACTGACTAGGTGTGCATATAGAGATTGTTGCTATGCGAGGGGGAAATATAGACATGTAAATATCACTGCCCTGATAATAGGTTAGTGGGATCCCTTGTTTCTCGAGCACTACATAAGAAAGATTACATTTTTCGTTCACTGTACTGTAAAACCACTTTTGATGGGAATATTGGCCCAATAAGAATCAACGGGCAAAAGGTGCTGCGTCATGCATACTTTAATGTATTGCAATAATATTGTATTATTGTCTCCTGGCACAAATAAACATGTTAATTAATTTAAAATGTAATTATTCAGTATGCTTTCAGTTTCGAGTTTCAGGTCCTCATCCAATCACATTTTTCAACATAAAGGCCTATAAATAGTTAATAATAATAATACTGACATTGTAATGATTAAATATGAGTGTCCATGTAAATATGTAACTTGGCATGATCACTCCACTTTCACCAGTGAAGAAAGCGCAGGCTGCCCAGTGCGTGTTGAGAGTATTAACTACGCGTGGCCTGGCATTGTCTGAGGCCTGTGTCAGGCCACGATGGCTCACGACATCTATTGTATTATTGGAGGGATTTTAAAGTGGGATTAAGACATGGGCCCACAGACAACAACGGGGCTGTGTGGTTATACATGTACAGTACTGTAGTCAGGTAGTGTGTGTGTGTGTGTGGGGGGGCGGGGAGTATGTTTATTTGTCCGGGTGCGTCTCTCGGCTTGGTCGCTTGGTCTATTGCTGGATCGTGAGATATGAATCTCTTCTGCTTCACGCTGGTAAAATAAATTATGTGAAATTATTTATTTGGCAATGTAAATTTGAATCGCCTGCTGTGAAAGACTAGAGATGTGATAATATTGTTGTTGACAAGGAAGCAAAACAAATCTCTAGAGATCGACAAGTGCATTTAACGTTTTCTATTTCCAAGATTGACGAAGCCCTTAAAAGCGTTCCCGCTATTCAGGGGTTTGAAAGGCTGGTTTTGAAGCAAAGCAGGTGGCAAAGAGTGTAATTATAAGTGTCTATTTATTGGAAGTTCTGATAATTGCCAGGGCTTTGTTGTCTATAGAAACCCCAAAGTGGGCCATCAGCCTTTTGAACTAAACTGAAAGCAACACTGTAGACTCCTTTTATCGCAATAATTACACCGTTAATATTAATAGTGTATGTTGTAGATTGAGGATGTAGATTGACACGATGTTGTCCTTGTTTCCATATTAACGGTATACTGTAGTAAGCAATTGTAAACTAATACACTTTGTGTGAAATTCAAGACATATCTCCTTGCAGTCCGTTAGCCTACCGTTCTCTGTGCGTGCTGAACAACTTACTAAGGAACACAAACAGGAACACAAACAAAGTGGTGCAGACAGCATGCAACAACAATATCCTAGCCTTCGCAATGTGTTTCCCATGTGTTGGGCAGAGATTCTGACGGAGCAGCCTGTGGCATAAAGGGGGGAGTGTTTCTGTTGTGATTTGAGTACGGATTAAGCAAGCGTGCTCGAGAATTACTTACTACACCTTTAATGCAACTATGTCAGTCCTGTATGTGAGGGAATAGCCCCTTCAACTGTTTTCAACACGCGCAAATGGGGGGGCTCTGGCACATGTATCAACTCTGTAAGCTTTCTTGTAATTACACATTTACCCAAACATGATGGTAAACAAACTGTTATGTGCTCAGCAAATGTTCTTTATCCAATGTGACTTACAATAAGTGCAGCACAATAAGTACAGTTTAAGGTTAGGCATCTTGCCAATCAGGGATCGAACCAAGGTCATTTGGATAATCAGTATTAAAAAAAAGCCATAAACAAATGTGTTTGCAATTAGGCATGGGAAGATATGAAAAATGTATATCACGATTATCCTGGCCAAATAATTGCGATGAACGATATTATCACGATTATTTTAAAATGGCACTATAACACTGGAATCACTTCATCTTACATTTTCTTAACAAATAAGCATTTCTATTGTATTATATATGACACACATGCTTATTTTTTTGTGTGATTCATTTTGTTTTGAAACCAGTATTTCAGCTATAAATAAGTTAGTATTTATCAATACAATTGGACTGCAAAAGTGAGCTACACAGCTTTTGTAAAGTCACTTGTAAAAATATTTATGATTATCACGATAATGGACAGTCACCACGATACGTTTATCTTCAGTATTTTTATCGTGATAAACGATAATTTCATATATCGTCCCATCCCTATTTGCAAACTATACAATTTGTAGACTTCATATGTTAACTTAAAATGTTTTCTTAAATATGTCAATTCATTTGTCATATCTGAGGGTCAGATGCAAGGGTCAAGCATGTGCTCCTTTAGCCACACACACACACACACATATACACAGTTCTTTGACAAACATGCACACGCACATGCACGCACACACATGCACTAACATGCTGCCAACCAAACAAAGTCAACAAAGAGAGGGGCTAGTTTTACAACACACACAAAGGGAGTCTGCTCAGAAAAACATTATGCCACCATATTTATGTATATCGAAAATAGTTGTTTGATGCTACATTACTGTTTTCCAATGGGGAAGACAACCTCCTAAGCAGATTTCAAGTAACAATTCAGGCCTTATGTAACAACAAGACAGCAAAGATATGGAACCAGTGTCACTGTTGCCTGTCAGTTAAACAGCATCTCAGGTGTAAGATGTTCACAACCATATGTTGCCTTTATTTAAGTGAACAGCAAACCAAGTATGTATCCATATGTTGTCTGTCTATGCATCCATTTATATATTTAATACAGTGACTATTTTGACTACAGCAAATATACAAGATGTCACTTGTTCTAAACAATATGTTATTCTTTTTTCCCTAAGGACATTTCCTACATCAGAATTAAAGAACAGAAGGTAAGACATGTAGACTGCAGGTTTCATCTCGCATATTGTGTAGTCCATTCAAGAGTTGTGGCATAGCTGATAAAGCTAAAGCTGATTAGACCTTGTGAAATCATATATATATATATATATATATATATATATGTATGGAGTGCCTACCTGGAGTGCCTACTCCAGGTGGGGAATGAGTCCTTACCCCAAGTGAAGGAGTTTAAGTACCTCGGGGTCTTGTTCGCG
>JAODUH010000006.1:325374-337982 GCA_027564835.1 Typhlichthys subterraneus
CTGATACTATACAATGGAAAAGCTCCCTAAAGCGAGTAGAGGCGAGTAGAGCTGATACTATACAATGGAAAAGCTCCCTAAAGCGAGTAGAGGCGAGTAGAGCTGATACTATACATTGGAAAAGCTCCCTAAAACGAGTACTCGAGTAGAGCTGATACTATACAATGGAAAAGCTCCCTAAAGCGAGTACTCGAGTAGAGCTGATACTATACAATGGAAAAGCTCCCTAAAGCGAGTAGAGGCAAGTAGAGCTGATACTATACAATGGAAAAGCTCCCTAAAGTGAGTAGAGGCGAGTAGAGCTGATACTATACAATGGAAAAGCTCCCTAAAGCGAGTAGAGGTGAGATGAGTAGAATCGAGCTGGTACCAGCAGTGGAAAAGGAATACTTCTTGATTTGTGTTCATGGTATGGGCAGAAATATGTGCCAGTGAGGATCAAATACAGTTTCAGAAACAAGGTAGCATACATCCATCTGTAATCCATGACCTCAAAATTCAACAGTTTATTCTGGCCACGTAACGTTTCGGCCTCAATTTTGTTTTGGATTATATGTGTGCTAATATTATGTAACTATTTTTGGAACTTTTTGTATTTTTGGGTTTAGCACCAAAAATAAACATTAGGGAAGGTGCATCCTTTATAGTCACTGTATTACCTGTGTGAACAGATTCTCCAGAGGTGTGTAAAGCTTCCTGTCGGACCAGCATGCTGACAGCAGATGTGGAGGAGATCAACTGTGACAGAGGAGGGAAATACCTCGCAAGTCAAGAATGCTACTAAAATGTACTTAAGCATGTCATATCACAGTCGGTTACGTGAATCATGAAGCACAATTTCATTTTCATTCACGGAAACAAGAGTTGAGTAGTTACAATTGTTAGAACTGTAATCCCTTAATTAGCAAATGTTTATGTGAAGTTAGTTCAGCAACAGAGAGCAATTTGCAATTTGTTGATTACTAACTAGCATTTTAGACATTTTTCTCTCAAGGTAAATTATGACTTCCTCAATAATACCCACATTGCTAGAGTTTTCTTATAGATTTTGACAGCCTACTGTATCATTTTAAGACACCACTTTGAGACTGTAGGTTCAGGGTTATAAATAAACTTCACGTGACTTATATTCCTATGTCCAATGTCCAATGTTAAATGTGTCTCACCTCCAGAGCAGCAGCGACACCACACAGTGGCCAGCGAAGATGCAGCTGGTTGTTTTTTGAGGCCCGAGGCCTGCAGTATTCACTGGAGTCAGAGCTCGGACTGGCCCCGGCAATGAACCCCCACCTTCCATGTATGCCATAGGCCGCAAAGCGAGCCCAGGGGCTGTGGGGTTACCTTCAGCTTGGCAGCCACAACACCAGGGTGGGGTCTGTCCCAGAAAGTGGACATCAGACAGACTGTGTGGGTCAGACGAGACCCACACCAACACGATCAAGTCCACTCAGAGAACACAGTAAGATTACGCTGACTCACTATGGTAAATGATAATAATAAATAGACTGCATTTATATAGCGCTTCTCCAAACTTCCAGACACTCAAAATGCTGTAGAGAGTTGCCTCACATTCACCCATTCACACACACACACATTCATACACCGATGGTGATGGCTGCCATGCTTCTGAGGATGCACTCCATATAGCATTGAAAGAAGAGGTGCTTTGTTTTGATAGAATTAAAATATATCAAGCTTTCTACAGAATGACTTACTATACTTTTAAGTAATTTAGTGGATGCTTTCAATGAGTACAATTACAAACATTACAAGAGTCCATATATGGTTTTGCTGCCTGCTGCTTAGCTACTGTAAGTCAAATATTAATAACAAGAAATTAGCATAAGCTGTTCTTGCTGCGGTGTCCTTAAGTACCTTTAAATTAAGAAAAAACACACTATCCATATAACATGGCCATCTGTCACATTTTAATCGCTCTTCTAGCCACATTCTCCCAGATCTGACAGATCTGACACCTTCAAATACTGCTCCGCTCTAATGAATGCTCGGGATAAGGGAACATGTCTGGTAAAAGCACCAAACTCTAAATCTCTGTCTATCCAGGAACCCTGTGAAAAATGCTCTAAAGCCTGTGAAAGCAGATTTGCATTGCAGCACAGCAAATGTTTTAAAGCTAATTGGTTACGGGCCACAAATACAACATTCCCTTTTGATAACCTATACTTACAGAGTCATAATGTCTGGTCTTCGTTGATTCCACTAAGGAAAAGCATGTAGAGGATGGAGAAGGGTCCAAAATGCCGGGCTTGGGGAGGAAGATGAAGGTCGTGTGCATGACACATTTTAAAGCCCTGTCAGTGAAAACGGTGAGGATCAGCAATGTTTCAACAATGCTTCAACATCAACTCACTAACCCGCCCTGATTGGACCGCCAGCAGGGTGGCTGTGAAAACGCTGAAACGAACACATTTCCCAGACTATAATCTCTCAATAAATTGGGCTGAGAGCAGCAGTCGGGCAGAGCAGTGCTACTTTAGAACTGGATTAGAGCTCAACTTTAAAATACTCAGTACCCTATAAAAATAAATAAATAACATACCATAATACAGTACATTGGGCGGTCTAGATAGATATACAATATACAAATTGATAAACAAATTGGTGTGCGATTTCTGTTTAGTGTTACATCTAAAATTGACCTGCAAGCCATTTAAAATTAAAATAAAACGTTTTCAATTTCTACTATTTACACTACAGCAACGCACACACAATATTTCAACAACCTCTCACGACCTTGAACACGCCACGGTCAGGTACTGCTTAAAGTGGACTGTTCAGGCCGTGTAGAATGAATTGCACACTCAAACATAACAAACAAACATAACGATCGGTTACATGTACAGGGTTTTAAACAGAAGGAATAAATAGTTCAAACCCAAGAACAGGCCGAGTGTACTTCACAGTCCTCTGAGGACCTGACTATGAATAGAAGGACAACCCTGCTAAAGAATCCAGCATTGCTGCTCACCAGAAAAAATATGTTTTGCATGCTGGGACCATGTTGCTTGAGAACAGCATGACTATGCTGGTCCACCAGCTAGACCAACACTACCCCAGCACTATCCAGTATAAACCATCCTGGACCAGCACTACACCAACACTAACCAGTATGAACTAGCCTGGACCAGCACTACACCAACACTAACCAGTATGAACCAGCCTGGACCAGCACTACACCAGCACTAACCAGTATGAACCAGCCTGGACCAGCACTACACCAACACTAACCAGTATGAACCAGCCTGGACCAGCACTACCCAGTATGAACTAGCCTGGACCAGCACTACCCAGTATGAACTAGCCTGGACCAGCACTAACCAGTATGAACCAGCCTGAAATTCATGCTGGTTTATTATGTTGGATTTTTTAGCAGGGCGCTCTGGCTGGATAGGGTGCTTCACTTGCCAGAGGAGGTGATTGCCCCCACATACACCACAACACTGAGACTTCTCATCACACACGGGATCAGTGTCAGCAGCTTAAGGCTCCAGCTGAGCTCTCTGGTCGGGTAACATTTGGTTTTGCTGTTCCTCTCCGATGCCTGCGGTGGGAGACGTAGGGCCAGACTAGATGGGAAGCGACACAGCGAGAAAACACCGAACCAAAACACGTGACTTGTTTTCGCCATGCAGAATGAAGGAGCAGATAGAGGTAACACGGAGGGGAGGGCAGCACACGGTGGACAGCCACTCACAACAGGACACGCGTACCAGGACCTCTTCAGAAAGCCTGGACAGTCTCAACGGTGGACAACGATCTTCAAGTAAGCACCTTGTGCTCGCCAGACGCCAACCCACAGAGTTGTGGATGTGTTTACACTGACATAACCCATGTTGTGCAGACACATTGTTACACTGTAATTCTTGTCAGTGATGGAAAAAAAGTCAATAATTATTTCTAACATCTAGCCCCTGGATAATTGGCCACGGGTGTTTAAAAAAATACCTAATAATTAAGTTTACACTAATATTTTACTGGCACTGTTGTGCTAATGACCCGGAAATGTGTAATGTGGCGGAGCTTAACACGCTCAGCCATTCACCCTTCAGTGAACCATCTTTTCTTTGTCCCCCAGGTGGAGTCACGAGCGGGTCGGACTGCACCAGTAACCGTGGCAGCCCGGGGCTAGAGGAGGATTCAGCCAACGCCAGGCGGTTCTGTGGCACGGCCCGGGTCCACACAGACTTCACGCCTAGTGCATACGACACGGAATCCCTCACGCTGAAGGTAAACGGCTTCAGAAGGGGGAGGTTTGACCAAGAACAGTTTGAAGCGAGCAAATAACGGTATTTAACATTAACGGTATTTAAAAAGTCAGTGATTTTAAGACCCTACACTTTTTGTCAAATTCAGAGAATATCTACTCGTGGTTTGCTAGCTGTGCTAGCTAGAGTGCGCACTGAAAAGAATAACCTGGACGGGAACACAAACAAGTTGTTGCTGCCCACACACTAACATTAACCCAGCCTTGGCAATGGGTTTGCAACGTGTTGGGGGCGGAGCTTCTGAGGGAGCAGCCTATGGCATTGAAAGGGGAGGAGCATCTGAGGGAGCAGCCTATGGCATTGAGGGGGGAGGAGCTTCTGAGGGAGCACCCTATGACATTGAAGGAGGAGGAGCTTCTGAGGGAGCACCCTATGGCATTGAAGGGGGAGGAGCTTCTGAGGGAGCACGCTATGGCATTAAAGGGGGAGGAGCTTCTGAGGGAGCACCCTATGGCATTGAAGGGGAGGAGCTTCTGAGGGAGCACCCTATGGCATTGAAGGGAGAGACGCTTCTGAAGGAGAAGCCTATGACATTGAAGGGGGAGGAGCTTCTGAGGGAGAAGCCTATGGCATTGAATTGGGAGGAGCTTCTGAGGGAGCACCCTATGCATTGAAGGGGGAGGAGCTTCTGGGATAGCACCCTATGTAATTGAAGGGGTGGAGCTTCTGAGGGAGTACCCTATGGCATTAAATGGGGAGGAGCTTCTGAAGGAGCAACCTATGGCATTGAAGGGGGAGGAGCTTCTGAGGGAGCACCGTATGGCATTGAAGGTGGAGGTGTGCTTGTTTTAATCAAGTTCACATATCAACAAGATTTCACCCTGAATGACTGACTATACTTTAAAGATTGTCCGCTTTACATCTAGACCAATGTATTTCTGCCTCCGCTCATTGTTTAGGTTACACAACCGAATTACAGAAGAAATGTGACATCTTGTCAAAGAAGTGTGCCAAGCGTTGACTAATGTATGTTTTTTTCTGCTAATGCAGTGCATGCCAGGTATGAAAAAGCCTGATATGATTGCCATCATTGCCAAGCCTCCCATGGGAACATGGACGGGCATGTTGAACGGCAAAATTTGTCTACGTTGATGTTGTGGCTGACAAACAAGATAAAACACAAACTCGTGGAAAGAGCCTGAAGCCTAGACCACCAACACTTCAGGAATTCCTAAAGCCTCTCTGTTTGGAGGTATATACTCTGTATGTGTTCTTTCTACCTCTGTGAAGTTGGCACCTCTGTACGATGAGAATGTAGATATAAGTATTTAGTTTGTGAATCGATTGTGCACGCAATAGAAACACTTGTGCACAAACCATTATAGAGAAATGATATGATGTGAAGACCACCGTATCGGCGATTAGATAAACGCGTGGAAGAGGACATGACCAGTTACATAGAATAAACCTCAATAGAACTTACTGCATAATGAAACACAAATGTTTTGTTTGTATAAACCTGAAGAGATCATGCACAAATGAATGTGAACATTTTAAAGTAATATCAACACAGGGTGATGAGGACGTCAAGCCATTGACAAAAAAAAAAAGTATGTTTAATATATCTCAGTGTTCCAGCACACATTTTTAGTTTGCATGCACAAATAATCAAAATAATTTTACTCACATGCGGTGTTTCTTTTTATTATAAAGCAGACTTACATTGTCCCTAGATGGCCTCAGATACAAAAGACCATCCTGATAGAGGAGGATGTTCATTTAGCGTGATGGTTTATCTAACTGTGCTCCGCTGGGTCTGCCAGCAGTACATCTCCGCTCTACGCCTGAACGGCTACCAAACAGTAGCCGACCTGATGGGCCTGAGGGAGACGCACTTGACCCAGCTGACTGTGACTGATCCAGAGCACAGCCTACGCCTACTGGCTGCTGTGAAGGACCTTCAACATTCACCACGTTGAGTAATGGGATGCACAGAGCCTATCCGAGGACAGCATCTCCGTGTCACAATCTGAATTTCACGAGTGGAAATGTTTAGATACGAAGATCAGTGTGTAGATGTTTAACGCACAATCAAATCTTGTGTTAAACCGTCACACATTCATAGTACATCTTCTGCAGTCCGAAACTAGATAATCACTTTAATTCGCCACTGACTTTCTTTTACAAAAACCTAGTTTTAAATAATGTGTCTACAAACCTTTGTAGACACATTACACAGCACCTGTGTTCTCAAGTTAACTACACTGTGCAGAATCAAATTATAATGTGTGGACATATGTACTCATTTGGGACGAGAAATACCTTCTACAAAAACACTGTAATAAACTGAGAACACATCATGACAGAGATCTGCAAATGAAGGGTTAATGCGTGACCAACATCTTTGGGATTTTGAAGAGAAATGTGCTTGACAGTGTCGGCACTGATGCCTCACCCAACCAGGTTATACTGTCAGGAAACAGGGACGTTCTGTGCTATGAGCGTCACAGATAAAGAGGTGAAGGGCAACAGGATAACAGCAAACAAACAGTGCTTCTTAGAATAGGTTCCTGAGTAGTATGACAGGCCATACAAGGGCATTTGCTGCGGACAGATACATTACATCCTCTAGGGGTTTTCTGATGTGGATCTATTTTGCTCCGTGACAGCACACCCACTTTCCCTACTTCGGTTTGTTACAGCTGCCAGCCAGTAACCTGACATGCCAGATTAATAGTTGTCACAACTCTATCTGGGGAGCCATACATTGAAACTGTTTGTAAAGGGCAGGTACTTTCAAAGAAATACTTGGCAGTTGATTGGATGAACCATCTGGACGTTGTCGCTGTCGGCACACCTAAACCACATCCGTATAGCCATCAACACGAAACTGATTGCAGGGTTCCCACTCTAAATCAAATGTAAAATTCCCTGACTTCTCCCTAAGAATCAGTATGTCCCTGACCTATATTGCACGAAAAAAAACACACTCCCAGAGCAAATTTCATGACTTTCCATGTCTGGAATATACTTTTTTTTTTATTCCATGATTTTCCAGGAATTCCATGGGAGCCCTGTGATTGGTAAATTCAGTTGAAATTAAACTGAAGCTCAAGATATCAGGATGGTCTCACAAGGTTAGTCAGCCAGTGGGATACTGTAGAAGCAGACATCTCCACAACGACCCCAGTCTCCCAGACTCTGGATGCCATGTGCCACATGACAGCGCTGATAACATCAAAGAAGACACTATACACTATATCCACCAACGACATCACATCAGAGCCACATGATGATAATCGAGTCTTTTCCAAATTAACTATTTGAAAAGTAGGCCTAGACCTATTATTTCTTGTTTGACACAGACGTGGCTGCAACACCCACTCTATTGACGTACAGTAAAATTCCAAAGCCTTTAAATATGTTGGCCTTGATTTTAAGGGCCACAAAGTGCAAAGCAACCAAATGTTCATTTAGAATTGTAAATGTACAGCATGTTGTTAATTTCTTTCAGAAAATACAATCATAATGAATAACGTCCTCATTCCCACCACGTCTTGTATTTCAACAATATAAAAGGGCAGTGAAGGACAAGAACATGAAAACGATAGTAACTTGATAGCATCTGGATGAAGACAGGTGGAGATGATAGTGTCTCATAGCCTGACTCAGCACCACAAGATGATGTCCTCCTGTCATAAGACGGCAAGTCAAATGCTCAGATAAATATTAGTTACACTACAGTTAGAACGTATGGCTATAAAACACGAAAGGAAACATTATACATAGCCTTATTATGTGGGGCCTACAAAAAAGATCACACATCCATCACTAGCGGTACCATCCTACAACAAAATGTACGCCGGTTAATTTTACTTCGAGTCCCCTTGGTAGGTCATATTTTTTTTAATGGCAGAAAAAGCTACAATAAATATGTCCAGTAAGAATAATAGGAATATTCAGATATGTATTTTGCATGGATTTAATTAAGGGTAACTTACACGTCACTTCTTTGAAGACAAAACGTAAACACGAACAAACAAATGTCACATACTGTTATTAAGGTCAAACTGTTGTACCAGTGGGAAACCTCAACCTTGTAGCGCCCTCTTCAGGATACCTTCTGTAATGCCATACACTGATAATGTGACTTTAGTTTTTTTTTCACTGGAAAAAGGCTTACAATACATTACATTACATACTAATACAAATTCTAAGTGTAACAAAGGCCATTTTCTATTCTAGTGATTACATTTTGGTATTTTCATCTGGCATAACATGAATGAAAATGTTTTCTAAAAGTGAAATATGATTTGTAACCTATTTGTTTTCTGAATCGTACTCTTACAAAGTTATTTTATATTAAACCTTTACAATATTCTAAAAAATATCTAAAAAAAGGCAGCCAGGTGAGAGTTGGAGTACTGCAACTAACATTATAACAATATAACAACTAGCAAAATGCCCTAATGCAATCAGCATGCACATAAATTCTGTAATGCACGGAAATATTGTTTTTCACTCAGTAGTACGATCAACTGTATCACAGAGGTCTTCAACATTTATTGGCACAAGGACCCCTTGGCTGATAGAAACACGAAACAGACACCCTATCACATATATGTAATAAAATATTTAGTTGCCGGGCCAACAATAATGTGTAGGGCGGCCATGCTGTAAGCCATTAACCAATCCATTAAAATAATTTTTGACAGATTCATATATTTATATGACATTTACATTTTTGGAAGAAAATAAGTTTGGGATCAAATAATTTGAGGACCCCCTGCAGTACCTCTAAGAAACCCCTAGGGGTCTCAGAGGTCCCCCCCTCCCCCGTTGAAGACCTGGTCTATCACACAGAAAACAGCATTTCAGAGCAAAATCATACACAAACATAAAACATAAAATATAATAAACAATTACTGAATACATGAAAATCCTCTTAGAGGGCAAATTAAAATGTACTAGAACAGATAATAGATACAAATGTATTATGAAACAGCAAAATATGTTATTTTGAAGAAATAAACCATTATGACCTCCATTGAATCCATTGGTCTACTGTATGATATGACATAAACTCCCCAACTGTCATCTTGTCATACAAAGCGACAGCGTCCCACAGCAGAGGACGTGATCAGCGACTGATGCTGTCATGGGAGCAGGTTGTGTAGCAGTTGCCAGGGTACAGAGACAGATCTTCTGTACTGTTTGCCCCATTGTTGATTTCTACAAAAGTGTGGGGAATGAATTACAATATTTAAAAGAAATTAAACCAACTTTAAAACTAAAAAAGTTTCTTTGCAGTGTTTTTGTACTTTTCAATAACATGAAAACACAATCAGACAAAAACAAATTAATCAAATAAATAAATACATGTCAATCCTTACAGTGACTGAAATGTCCACAGGTATATTTACAGTATATATATTTGCAGCGTTGCACCTGAGAATATGAGCTTCTCCTTCATGATGTTAATGTTCCTGCTGGGCCTACGCACGGCGCTCAGCATTATCTGCTCGGGGTTGTAGCTCTGAACGCCACTCATCTTCCACCTGCATAACCAGTAGAGGGCGCAGTGCTGCATGTTACACACACACGTACAATACAGGCCTGCAGGGATATTAGCAGCGTCCTTATAGGAACGTCTTGTCACTGGCGGCCATCTGGGTAATGCCTCTGTGTATTTATTAGGAATACTGAATCTAAATGAATGCGGAGAGAGAACCATAACTGGACATTATGTAGCTGCAGGACTGAAGGGTTATTAGCAGAGGCTATGGGCTGCCCACTTGGTTGCTATCTTGATAAACGCCCCTGAGCAGATATTAGGAAGACAGAATCGAAATGAATGTGGACAGAGCCATGTATCTTAGCTACAGGCCTTCAGGGTTATTAGCGGAGACATTATAAAAGAGACATCTGAGATATTAGTGATGTCTGAATAGTACTCAATGGGCGAAGTCTGTGACGGCAACTTTAACAGACAGTTAGAGGAAAAGAGCCATCTTCTGCTTTATAACGGCTGAATCTTAATCTATTAAGCCAATCTTGCACTGCTCCTGGGCTCAGCTGTGTTTTAAACAAAATTCCCACAGTTATATATTAATTTATTAAACATAAACAGTGAGATGGGGGGAGGGAGGGGTGATATAACACAAGTGAGGTTTACTCTCGTCTTTTTTTTTTTTTAACCCTACATGACCACAGGCAGGATACTTTGACAACATTGTGGGAGCTATACGCTCTCAGACCCAGACTTGCTGTTTCCTGCTGGACACAGTGAACACAGACAATGCAACAGGGCTCAGTATAGGGGTCGGGGTTCATACACAGCAACCAGGCCTGATGTAGGCATGTCAGCTAAGGCCGAGGCTGCAGTTACCTGATCATATGATAGCTGAGAGACAGGCAGCAGAGGCAGGTTGCATGCAGACATGGCCGAGTGCAGCATACAGTAATGTGAGAGAGAGAGAGAGAGTGAGAGAGAGAGATGGACAAAAGGAAGGTGAGTTAGTCAGAGGAGTGAAAGAGGGAAACAGAACTGCTGTAAGCAGACGTTGAGGCCAAAGCCCAGCATGGCGCTGATCGCACGCAGACAGAGACAAACTCCTATATTTACAAAGCATAGATTCTGGCTGATACCCAGGCTCAGCCGGATAGAGGGTATCACACGAAGAGGAAACCCATTAAGGTGTCATGGAACAACCTTCAGCTTTTCAGTGTTTGGAATTTCTTATTTCAGCTTGTTCACGGGTAACATAATAAATAGACAAACCAAGCGTAGACATTTTTTACATTTACATTTAATGGATTACCTCAGTGCAACAGTGCCATTAAGAAATGCTAAACAGATTATGATTGTGTTTTTTTTTTATGAATGGCAAATGAGCATCTTAAGGGGAAGATGGTGATCATTAATAAAATGTAGTACACTTAATAGGAATGCGCACATGCTCATGCACGCGCTCACACATATGCACTAATCCACCATGCTTGTTGCTACTACTGTAACATTAAATGCGTCGCAGTATAAGACTGTGGAACCAGTTGACGGTACTTGCCTTTGAAAGGAGAACAGTCCCAGGATTATGGCCAGGGAAACTAAATCAGAAGTGATCCAGATGAATCCGTAAGCACTCTCGCTCTGCAAGACAAGAAGAGACAAGCACTGGAGAACCATCATCCAAGCCGTGAAGCTTGCGCAGGGCGGGGCTGTTGACTGACTCAGACGAAGCCACCCCACAGCCCCCAGACAGCCCTCAGACAGCCACACAGCCCAGGCAATCCCCAGACACACACACAGCGCCCCCACAGCCAAGGCAACACCCTGAAAGCCCACAGACAGGCACACAGCCCCCCCCCCCCCCCCCATCCACAGCCCAGGCAGCTTTTTTTGTCTAAATTCCTTATAATAAGTTTCACCATTTTATGCATATCTTTTTTAATTTCCTTATTTTATTTGGGAAGCATAATTGTGCATGTAGAGCACTTTGAGCTGCAATTCCTGTATTATTGTTGTTATTATTATATGCTGGCTAATTAAAATGTAATTACTATACAATACTAATTTAGCTGTAGTATTTCACTTTGTATGTACCTAGACAAACTCTTAGATGGAAAACTCAGTTTCAGAACAGCTGATCTGAGTTAGTTTAGTCAACTCAGAGTATGTTTACTTTGAGTTAAGAGTGTGCATGACAACAATAAAAATCCATTGTCAGTGGAGCTCCGATATAACGCTGCACCATGGCAACCGTCGAGAAAAAATTAAGCTTAACATGCTTAATAGCAGAAAATGGTCATGCAGTTTTCATCTTGTGGAAACTTAATTAGGAAAATTATACATTGAAGCAAGGAAACATTTCTCTCTGTAGGCCTATAATTGTAATATAGTTTTAACCAATCATGACCAAAAATAAATAAAGCCTATTGTTAGATTTTATAGCCTACTTCTTGTTAAAAATAGCATATGATGTAAGAAAAAAAATCTTTCAAACTATAATGATGTCCCTGGCAAGAATGACGACATTTTCAGAAAAAAAGCTATTAAACATTAAGTAGATTTTTTTTATAGAAAACAGTTACAGGGAGAGACAAGAAGGATTGGGATATTACCACCGGCTGGATTCAAACCCCGGTCTCCTAAAGAAGCCAAGGCCTATATGGTCACAAAGCTATCGCTTGGGCCACAGCTCCAGCCCATACATTTAGTAGTCTTAACCCGTCATTTCATTTATCATTTCAGGGTTGACAAACTCAGTTTTCACAAAACCCGCTTATTGAAATACGGCCCAGGTAAAAGGCAGGCTGTTTACCATGAGGAAGATGAGGCAAACATGAGAAAGATGAGGTAAGTCAGGGTGTTTACCATGAGGA
>JAODUH010000006.1:338082-350022 GCA_027564835.1 Typhlichthys subterraneus
AGATGAGGCAAACATGAGAAAGATGAGGTAAGTCAGGGTGTTTACCATGAGGAAGATGAGGTAAACATGAGGAAGATGGGGTTAACATGAGGAAGATGGGGTATAGCAGGGTGTTTACCATGAGGAAGATGGGGTAAGGCAGGCTGTTTACCATGAGGAAGATGAGGCAAACATGAGAAAGATGAGGTAAGTCAGGGTGTTTACCATGAGGAAGATGAGGTAAACATGAGGAAGATGGGGTTAACATGAGGAAGATGGGGTATAGCAGGGTGTTTACCATGAGGAAGATGGGGTAAACATGAGGAAGATGGGGTAAGGCAGGGTGTTTACCATGAGGAAGATGGGGTAAGGCATATTGTGGAGGACCTGGGCGGCGTCGGAGGAGACGGACGGCACCCCTGCGCACCACAGGACGGAGTAGAGCCACGGTTCGTTCACCGGGTACACCGTCACGCTAATGTTGCTGGCCAGGTACGCCCTGGGGGATCAGCAGAAACACTTCTAGCATTTACATTTACAGCAATTGGCAGACGCTTTTATCCAAAGGGACTTATATAGTACATTTGGCAGACGCTTTTAGATGCTTTTATCCAAAGCTGGACAGGTCATACACCAGAAATCGTAAGCAAGCAATATTATATTAAAATAGTTACGGCGTGATGACTGCTCATGGACTAATGCTGGTTCTGGCTGCAGAAGGCAGCTTTGCTGTGTGTTCAGATAGAAACCGTTATTGCTAGTAACACTGGAATTTGCCTATCAAAAGGCAATTAAAGTCTGAAGTCTCGCTGTCAGTGATTTGGGTCATGTTCATGCTACTCTCTACACCTCCTGCCTCACCCTGATACAGTTCTGGGGTTCCCCTTTAAATAGTAAACACACAAGAATTCTTACGAGTTGTATTTCAAACCTAAACAGGGAGCTGCAGAGGACATTTTAGGGTTCTGGGGCCACTACAGCATAAAGCAATTGAGACAGTGTACATTAGTATTCTAACAGTAAACAGTAGGAGGACAGCTACTGTACAGTAGGACGTGTGTATGTGTGTTGTGTGTGTGAGTGCGTGCGTGTGCAGTATCAGCATGTTGTCATTGATCCAGTGTGATCTTACTCAATGTCTCTGTGGCCAGCCGTGCCATAGTGGAGGGTGAGGCTGCTAATGCCCCTCTGCCTTATCTCGTCCACCGTCAGCTTCTCGTGGGATGACTGCTGCAGCCCGCGCGCCCTCCCCCTGTCCGTGTCGGGGGTCCACGTCACCTGCAGGGGGCAGCAGTCGTCACGCGCTGGCTGCAGTTAATGTTGACTGCATGATCGCGTGGTCTCGCAGAGCCAGCTGTTACTACGTAAGGTCTGGGACACAGCGCTGGCTAACTGCGTCAAGACTTTTGATTGACATTGATCTGATTGATTATTTTGATTTATGTAAACACGGTGACTAACTATTTAACTTACCCAATATTAATAATATACCATGACAGTTTGGGAGTTTATGTCACTTTGTATGACAAGATGACAGTTGGGGAGTTTATGTCACTTTGTATGTTTGTGTATGTATGTTTTCATCATACAGTAGACCAGTGGATCTCAAACTGCCTGAGTGACCTTTTAAAAAGTTCAATGGAGGTCATAATGGTTTATTATTACATTTATATAAAATCTCTATGTAAGTTGGTCATGAGCTTCTACACAGGAAGGTCATCTGATACTATGGAGTACATTGGATGAATGTATTACTAGTACACCATTCTGTGTGCTGAAAAAACTCTGTAAACAAAGTGGTGCAGACCGCACCACACATGATGACGGCATTTAAAATTTTTTTTTTTTTTTAATTTGTATTTAAATTCAAGGCTGCTAATTAGTGATTTCTAAAAATTAAAGGTAGGGTCAGAGATTCTGGACTACCGGACTTCTAATGCATCTATTTTCCAACCTGTCAGCACCAGTGATGTTGTCGTTAGTTGTACATCATGCCTAAAGGTGGAGTCAGGGATTCTGGAGAAAGATTGTTGATATTTTAACTCGATCAAAACAAATACACTTCTCCCTTCGGTGCCATAGGGTGCTTCCTCAGAAGCTCCGCCCCTTACATTGGAAATGCATTGCCATGGCTGGGACAGTTTTTTACAGTCAGAAAAAAAAACTGTAAATCTGATTCCACCATTTTAGCTGATACCTGTATTGGATTAGTTATTGTTTGTTTCCCAAACCTGGTGCTAATGCTCACCTTTTTCTGGGCAATGCCTGCCCTCTGGACGGCCCACAGCGCGTCCATGAACCAGCTGCGGTGGCGCGGGTGCTCCGGGGGGGGTCTGTGGAGGTTGAGCAGCACAGAGCGGTTGGCCCTCGACGCCAGGCGCAGCATCTCCACCAGACTGCACACCGTCTGGTTGCCTAACTGGCTGTGGTCCTTCTCTGTAAGGGAGCCGACTGTCCAGTAGGGGTCAGTCTAGAGGCAATGGGGAGACGGAGGCTGCGTTCAAGATGGCGTAATTTTCACTTTACGTTCAATTAACGCAAGCGGCAGTGGACTGAACACCTGGCTACAAAACAGGGAGGAGTTGGACTGTGAGTTGGACATGGTTCACATGGCTTAACAATAACAAAGAGGTGGTTTGTGCTTTACTGCTGTAGATTGTTGCGTTTCAGCCGTGCAGATGCACAATGGTAGTTACAACCACCTCTGTCTGCCCTGTGGGAGAGCACTAAACATTTGCTTGATTCTAGTTTTACCTTTCATACATTTCATTGCGGAATGACACCCTCTGCATTTAAGGCTGAATGAGCTGATAAACTGAAAGCGACATTTGGTACTGATGCTAAATAGTGATGATGACAAATACTCACAACAAATATGCGGAGCTTTACTTTTAATAGATGTCATTGAGCAACACTCGTCACGGCCGTTAAATGCAGCAAACGTCTTTGACAGTAGTTCAAGAATTTTTGAGGAAAAGTGTCCTTCTGTTAAGTTAATTGATAGTAGCAAACGTTCAGTCTACTGAACGCACCCAGAGAAATGTAACAACAGATGTTTTCTAGTCAAAGTCTCTCATGAAAAGAAAAGAACCTAGAAATCACTTCCGATTACCTCTATGAACCAATGGCCGGCATTAAGAGAGCGTATCTCTGTCCAGTTGAATGAGGAGGCATCGTCGTACTGTCTAGCCGGGTAGACTTTGCTGACGTCTGTGGTACGTCTCAGCGTGTTGTCTCGCATCAGAAAGGGAACTCCGTCCAAACTGGATACAGGAGACATTGTTCAAGCACAGATTTGTGGTGAAAGGTTGCTTCATATTCGAGTGGAGCTCCCGATGGCCACTGACCCCCATTTTCCACCGGGCGCGTCTCTGTCGCGTTCCGGCTAGATCACGGAGCTCTTTTCAATGCAAGTGAACCACCAAAGAGTCCCAGAAGCGTCAGGAGTGTCTCAGGAGCCTCTCAGGAGTATCCTAGGAGCGTCTCAGAAATGGCTCTCCGCTCGGCTCCACTAAAAACCGGCAGCGGTTCTATTTTATGACGGAGAGGGTTCTGGGATGTTTCTGAAAGCGACCAACTGCCAATCAGACAGAACTCATAATTTCGGTTTGGTTTGTTGCTCGGCGAAAACACAAAAGGACGCTTGCTCCGTTTCTGACAGACGGAGCAAAAATGGATCGCTGGCCTGACGGGACAGAGACGCGCCGGTGGAAATCAGGCGTTATTGCATCTCAAGCACCTTCATTGGCTTCAGCATGCAGCCAATCGGGGCTGCTGCCTGATTGATTAAAAGCCATGATAAAGCCTTGGTCAATGACTTGCTTTAAAAATAAATTAAATGTTAAAGGGTAACTGCACGCCAGCTCTGAGCCTGACTCACTCCACCCATTGTTGCACAACTGTGAAAAATGATAAAACGTAGTCAATGAGCTGAGTGAGAGGAGGGGAGGGGAGCTCCGTTAACATTAACATTTGAATTTGATGACGTATGAGCGGACTACAAGTACGGTACTGTTGGAAACCAGCCAGGTCCTGGGGCAATATTTAATGGACATCATGTGTAGAGAGCCATTTTCAGACCATAAAATCCAATGTCTAATCTATCTAATGTTTTGTCAAGATTAACACGACCAAAAATAACAATCAAGGGTGCAGTTACACCTAAACAGTTTCATTAATAGCAAAATTAATCATTGGAATGTTTTGGAGACATATAATGCTCCCTGACAAGTCATACATTGACAAGCACAGTGTATATTTAGTCATCATCATCAAGTCATGCGATCAATTTATAGAGTGTAATTAATCCAGGCGGAGTGCGTTGAATGGAATGCGCGTCTGCATCTAACCTGACTGTGACGTCAGTCTCCAGGGAGATGGCTCCTTGTTGCAGGGCCCTGTTGAAGGAGACCAGGGTGTTCTCCGGTGCTAGCTGCATACACATGCACGCAGGCACACACATTTGACACACTGAACATACATGATTATTTGGGTCGGGACATGTTATTTAACTTGTTTCATAGCATATTTTTATTGGAAACATGCTAAATTTAGAGTGAATCTCTATTATTAGTACAGTCAATATTTGAGCCCATATTTATTTAGCTTGTTTGTTTGTAGCTAATAACCAGCCACATTGGCTAGTATTTTATTTTACTTTTTAATTTAACCTTTATTTAACCAGGAAAGACATGCTGAGATTACAAATCTCTTTTTCAGGTGTGTCCTGGCAGGCAACAGCAACAACATAACAAAAATAACATAAAACACAAACATAAAACAACAACCATACCACCCAGCCCAAACAAACAACCGCTAAATGCAGCAACAATTTAAAAGATGCATAATAGTAGAAGACAAGTTTGTAACTTGTGTGTCTTCGATGGCAGAATAAAACCACTCTGAACAGCAGTGTGAATCGTTGGTTTGCTTATAGCAAGTGATCTTGAACAGCAGCCGATAACTCTGCCAAAGATACACTCTTACAATGGGTCAACATGTTGTCTCGTTACCTCACTACTCCTCACCCTACAGCACGCACCCTTCTCTACCTGTCTCCGGACGGTACAAACCGAACACACTTTAAAAAGGTAAAAATGTATGGCAAGTCATTCTTGAGACCGCTTGTTAAATTCAAACTCAAATCAAAAACAAAAACGCCTCTCCCTTCAATGCCACTGGGTACTCCCTCAGAAGCCCCGCCCCACACATTGTAAACACATTGCGAAGGCTAGGATAATGTTGTTGTGTGTGGTCTGCAGCACTATTCCTACTTACAGAGCCAGGGATGTATAGAAGTTTATTTTTTCAGCACACTCAGAGAATGGTAAGCTATACACAGTATAGCGGACTGCAAGTGAATTAAATTAATTTAATAGGTGTATTATCTTAAAATTACTTACAATACCTTTAAATAAGACAATTGCATTTTTAAATATAAAAAATTAGCTGGGATGGAGTAGACTTTTAGAGTTCTGGGGACGTTAGAGGAGTGTATCTTCAACTGTTGAGTTCAATCTACAGTAACAGGTACAGTATACAGAATATGTTTTTTCGCTGGGATTGTAGTCTGAAACCCTGTTCGTATTAGCATTATCACAGCCAACCTGCTGGCGGTCCAGTCAGGGTGGGTTAGTTGCGATGAAGTCAATCATGTTTCAAAATGGCGGTAGAGCTAGATGAGGTAGAGCTTGATGAGAATGGTTGTAGCAACGTCGATTGGTTAAACGCTGTCTCAATACATGGTTTCAGAATTAACCAGGTCTATGCGCATTAGTGACTAGTGTTAACGACTGTTAACACTTCCTAATGGAGTGTGGCCAGACCTTATTCACAAAGTGTGTATTGGGTCTGGTTACACCTAGTCTCAGCCTTTTCCGTCCATAAGCACTTAGTCATATAAGCAACTCTGTGCTGAACATTTGATACATAGGCTTGACACAGAACTCTCTCTGACATTCAGGAAGAGATACTTTCGATTTCCATTGGCTGTAAGCATCGTCACTCACAAGTACGTATCTGTAATTTCCGTTGCGACGCTAGTGCACTGCTTTATATACTCATTTAAAATGTATAATTTATTTTAAGTAGTAAATGTAGCCTACTAATTTTACAAATTTACAAAACCTGCAAACAGAGTCCTGTTGTTTAGTTTTCCAAAGAACTCCTCTTTGTAAGATTAACGTCACGTTGGTTGTCGTGCATGTCAATCAAAATACCTCGCTTGTCAAGTAGGCGGATACTACTGACGCAGTTAGCCAGGGCTGTGTCCCAGACTTACGTATGTAAAGGCCCTTTCGATTGACCGTGAACACTGGGATTCATTCCCGAATTGGGATCCATCCAC
The DNA here is from genome assembly GCA_027564835.1 of Typhlichthys subterraneus. Lineage (NCBI taxonomy): Eukaryota > Metazoa > Chordata > Actinopteri > Percopsiformes > Amblyopsidae > Typhlichthys > Typhlichthys subterraneus. Next base: position 344,408 of record JAODUH010000006.1, read on the forward strand.
AGAAGACACACACAAACAAACGCACCATCGGCAACCCCCGTCGGCCAATGACAGCAGGGCGTTGTCTCAGGTGGTTGCGGTCCATGATGCAGGGGCAGGTGAAAGTGATGGGTGCCAAGTAGACAGCTAGAAGGACACCCACGTAGATCAGCAACACCGCTACCTGGAAACCTGGGCAGGATGTGCACATTACTACCAGAGAGAATGGATCAAACCAACCGAGAGGTTTCAACGTCCTTGATACTTATATGAATGCATTTTGTTGAAGGTATTATTACCAAGTCAGGAAATAAGCACTGCAGCCCATTAATGCTACTTCAAATGAGGCCCCATGGAGTGTAAAGACTTACAGGAAATCTTCCTACGGACCACATATCCAGCCACCAGCCAGGCAAGAGCAGTGATCACCATCAGGGCTCCAATGTGCAGGAAAGGTGCTGTGAACTGATTGATTGACACCACACACAGACAGACAGACAGACAGACAGACAGACAGACAGACAGACAGACTAGCTGTGGATTATTGATGCAAAATGTCACTGTATATTTGCTCAATATTACTGTATGCATGTTACAGAAATGCAATACTTCCTTTAGAGTCTAAAGGAAGTATTGCATTTCTGTATTGTACTGTATTGTCTAAAGTTTAGACAATACAGTACATTGTGCACACCCCATTTGGTCGAGTTAATGCTATTAAATATCTACCAGTGTTTCTAATATGAAGGCAGCCTACCCCTAAGGGTATTTGGAAGTACTACAGAGGGTGCGTGAAAGACCATTTGATTAAAATAATAGTTTCTATACAAACCTGTAAAGATATGAAGACAATGTGCCACTCATCCCTACACAGATCAACGATGGACACAACACCACAGACAGCGGTAAGCAGAATCGTCAGCACCGCAATCTGTACACAACACAGTCATCTATCTCAAACTGAGACTGATCACTGTCATGGGGAACTCCAAGGTTCCCCAAGGGGAAATGGGGAACCTTGGAGACCACTCAAAGTACTGTACCTTATGAACCCAGTAGAGGTTCAGCTGTTGCCCCAGTGAGATATGGAAAAGGGCTAAGATCTAAAAACCAAAGTCAAAGACACCCAAATCAATACTATTCTAGTAGCAACAAATGCAAACGCCTGTGAGAAAAACGATAACCTACCATTAAGAACGTAATGTAAGTGAATACTACAGTGCTGGACACAAGAACAGAGAACGTCTCATCTCTCCACACTCCAGAGCGGTTGTACAGTGACCTGCAGGATGACACAGGAATGTAGCATCACCAAGGTTACGCAGTGTTATCTTCAGCTAACGTGCGGGTAGCGTAGCGACGCGAAGGACTCACCAGTTAATCTCATTGTAATCATTTTGAGCGACCAGCCAGAAGTATCCCCAGAACAGAAGCAAGGAGAAAGAGCTGCACAAGATGACGAACCACAAACATTCCCACTGAGAAGACAACACAAACACAATCACATGTTTTTAAGATCAGGATTTTATGGGGTTTTAAAGAGAAGGCCAAAAACATGAAATAAAACCCTTTAAAAGGGTCCCTGGTCGTTATATGTTTTGACATGTTTTAGCATTTCTCCATGCATCTGAGAATAGTCTAATCTATCAAAATAACATTAATGCTACAAACAGTAGTATAGGAGATTTCCACCAGTTAAAAAAAAAAAAAAAAAAAAGAGATAAAATGTACAATTTCTCAATATTAGTGTTAAAATAGATGCACACTTCTAGGTAAAGTATAGTGAGCGATTTCAAGAAAATACACTTTTTTGTCAAATTCAGCAAATATCTCCCCATTGTCTGTATTTTGTCCATTCATCCATTATCATTATTAGTATTATGCATTCAGGTATTATGCATTATTATTAGTAGTAGTATTACTGGTAGTAGTAGCATAGCTCGTAAACCCCACATTTACACTACCTTATGTGTCCTCTAGTGTGGCGTGCAGGGAAGAGATATTACAGGGAGTTACTTGAGTAATGAACAGGATTAGCACCGTGTGCGGGGGATGGGCGCGGTGTGACAGAACAGTGCCCTTCGCCTGTAGGGCACAACTCAGCTCTGCCCCACACCTTTGGCCCCGCCCACACCCAGCAGCCTGACGGGATAGCGAGACGAGAAGAACAGCTATAGGCTGACTGACCGAGTGGGTTGTTGGACGGGAGAAGCAACCAAGAAAATATTAAATCTCCAATAACGTTTTAAGGGCTGTTTTCTTCGACCTTTAGAGGTCAGATTGATTTTTGATTGATTCTTACATCACCATTCACAAGGAAACAGAAAAGAGTAATGGAATTTAAATATAGATAACAAGAGAAATAAAGTGCTGCATCACAGTAGCATTTGCACAGAAAATTATTGAATACATTTTAAGAGCAATATCCCAATATCGTATAATATTACAGATTCGTTATATTGCTGCCAATGAGAAAGTCAAGTAAAGCTATGGAAATATGTGCAGAAAGAATCTGTGCAGGGAGGATATATTAACTCTGCTACTACAGACGAAGCGTCTATGCGATTCCAGCAGAACTAACCAATAGATGGAAGACATTGTGGTTACAAGAGGACCAGCCAGCAGGCATCTGTCAGTTAAAGTATAGGACTACTAACGTGTATGTCTGTGTGTGAGGATAGATGCAACCTAGGTGACTTTGAGTGTCCTGCCAGAACTGACTAAACCATCTATCCTAAAGATAAAATAATATTTTTGTCAGTTCCCCAATAACAGATTATGGTTCCAAAGATGGCTACTTCTTTGCAAATAAAAGCAAAAAATAAATAAACTAATAAAAAAAAGTGCAATCATATAGTATGGTTTTGTTAGGACGCCCGGTAAACTCCTCTAATGACTGTTGTCATCAAACCTCTGACAGCACTCATGAATCTCTCTCTATCTGGCTTGGCCTTATGACATTACCTTAAGACAGAAGCATTCTTCCACCCCCACCCTCCATCAATACAGTGCGTTTTGTACAACCCAAGGTCACTGGCTGAACAAGCACACTCACTGTATCCAATGGATATACTACATTGCCCTGGAACAGATCACCCCTTAAAACATTACACATAGAATAACGGTCAGACTGAGTAGTTTATTTCACCAAATCACCAATATTTCACCAGTACCCTCTTATTGTTTTCTGCTACTGTCATCGATCAGTGGCAGTAAACTTGCTGGCTTGCTTGGCTTTAAAATGAAAATAAGTGGCCTTATAACGTTATATCAACATAATAACAACAACAACAACAACAGTATAACAATATAAAATAGTGTGTATTGATACTGTATATTAGGAACGCAAACCATGTTTTTTCTGGGGAGACAGCACAGTATGTATGTTTTGGATTCCTGGTATCAGTTTTATGTGATGTGAGGCCTAACATGTATAGATCAATTACACTGTGTACAACCATTGTTAGTAACAAAATGAGTGCTTGTGACAGAAGCCTTCATGTCGCTCATGTCACTGTGAAGCAATATACAATTCACTGACAAGCTACAATCTGCATGTGCAGATGCATTTAGCATCTGCACATGCAGATTGGCGTAGGAGGCACAGACCAAGGCAGCTGTGTGTGTGTTTCCCTTGGTCACGACATCATTAGTGCCAGTGTGTCACATTTGGTAAATGGCCTAATTTATGGCCAACCCACTGCTGGACCCTTTGTATTAAAAGAAACAGGGATAGCAGTGGTTACTGTGGGAACCCAGTGTGTATCAAACACAGCTGGGTGTCATGGCTCTGGTTGAAAGAGCTGGGCGGTGCACTGATTCCATTGCTGCTTGTGTAGGGTCTCTGCGCATAGCAACATAGAGCCTGGTAAAAACAGTCCTTCGGGAAAAATAGATCCCAATTGTAATCCACGGCTTCTTTTGTGATTATCAGGATTATCAGAAATAAACAAGCCAAAGGACAGTGATTATGTTTATGACAAGAGTTTTCATAGAAGAGCTTTTAACTTTATAACTTTGTATGTCTAGAATGTCCTATAACATGTGTAGGACTGTAGGATATGCAGATTCATTAAGTTACCTCCGTTTTTTTGTTTGTATACTTGATTTTGTAACTGCGTGAATACTGACTGGCTGCATGTTAGATGTGATGACGGTCTTCTGTTGCCGTGAACTGACCTAATTTTGGTCCACACGTGGAACGTTGTTGAATTATTCCTGAGATGTGGTCAGGTTACAATGGAGACCATATCAGGTCATCAAAGTGTCACTGCAGGCTTATGTTATGCTAAGATGCGTGTCCTATTGGACTATTTCTGGAACCACAATATCACAATTCTGTTTGGCTGCTATATCTGATTCTCTGAGGAGGATCTAATCTACAGTAGCAATTCCTTTTTTACCTTTACAACACAATAAACAAAAAGAAAAAAGAAAAATGGTAGTGGCCACCCTCCACGCCTGACCCATACAACCCCTATAAGTGTCTAATGGTACAACAGAGTTATTGCTGAGTGCAGTTTTAAAAGCATTAGCTAACCTACATGGGGCTATGAAGGACTGACGTCAGTAGTCTAAGCAAAGTAATGCAGAGGTAACGCATCTATCATTATCCATATCCCTAAATTGCAGATGCACCTACCAAAGTGCAGATTCACGTCTGCAGATTGTTATTGCACGGTGAAACTAATATTTTCTTAAATGATTGCCTACATTGTCTCCATGTGTTTAATGTTTTAAGTCTCCTTCTGGTCACAGTACAGTATGTACAGTATATTTAAGTGCGCTACTTCAGTTTAAATGAAATAAGTGGACTGACTTCACAGAGTTAGTGGATTGTGACATGACGTTTCAGATATCTGCGGTAGGTCAATGTTGTCCACATTCTACTGTTCTGATTGAGTAATGACTGCATTACAGATGTTATAAAGGCATGTTAGAAAAACAAATGACTAAAAGTGTGCCCTGTCACTGCCTGACAATAAACTGAATGATGTAATATACAGATGAAAGTTGAAGTGACCTTAGCCAGAAATGCCAACATACCCAAGAACATTATGCCCAACCAATTGATCAATACGAAATAAACGAGCAGAAGATCAGTGTTCATTTTTCACCTTGGAGCTGTCGTCATGGGAACGCTGATAGCGTTTCCAGCGGCAACCATAGATCCCAGTGATAAAGGACAAGAACACTTGCTTCTCGTAGACCTGTAAGGGTTGGTGTTTCACCATGCTCCTACAACCTTAACGCACCGCCAGGCCATGAACATCCCAAACAGGAGAGCAACCCTGTCAGTGACACAAACAGAACAGACATTGTACATTAAATGTCTTCCCCATGTCACGTTGTGTCTTGACGTTTTGCCAGGTAATGCCAAAGCACAATGATTATGTTTATGGTCTCTGGGCTTGTTTAGACCGACAACATTGCTCATAGAAGAGCTGTCAACATATTGTATAACTCAATAGTTAGTCATTGTCTATATGCTTAATTATACAGTATGTTGAAGTTTTCAGTCTCATTTGAGTCTTGAGCAATTCAAGTGATGTGTGTGTGTGTGTGTGTGTATATATATATATATATATATATATATACACACACACACACATATACACACACACACATATACATAT
>JAODUH010000006.1:362368-397159 GCA_027564835.1 Typhlichthys subterraneus
TTTTTTCTCTCACAGACGTCAGAAGTCGTCAAAGGTGACCGACGTGTGTGTGTGTATGTGTGTGTACGTGTGTATATATATATATATAATCTATATATATATATATTATATATATATATATACTGTAAATTTACTGTATATATACATATATACTGCATATATATATACTGTATGTGTGCGTGTGTGTGTTTATATACTGTAGATATACTGTATGTGTGCGTGTGTGTGTGCGTGCGTGTGTATATATACTGTATATATACTGTATGTGTGTGTATATATATTCTGTATATGTACTGTATGTGTGCTTGTGCGTGTGTGTATATATACTGTATATATATCATACATATATATACATACTGTATGTGTGTATGTGTGCATGTGTGTGGGCGTAAAGGGGAGAGAGGGGGGTTAGAGGGGGACAAGGAATATCCTTTCTTTATCTCTGGCAGAGGTCGTGCAGTGCCGAGCAACCTGTCTGTCTGTCTCTCACACTGTGCTGCTGCCTCTGGACTGGCGACGTGCCGTGATGCGCCGTTCGTTCCCGCCGCTGCTTAAAGCTCAAGTCTGCCCAGCCACAAATACCTTTGGCAGTTGAAATCGTTTTTACAAACCAGAAAAGTTCTGGGTTGTAATCTCCAGCTACGCACATCCCTCCTGCACCTGTAGCGCCAAGTGGTTCGAAGCCGTAACTACCCCTCCCCGTTGCAGCTCACGACCCTCACTACCCCTCCCTTAACCTCACTGTGGATGCTGTTGTTTCACCACCAAATTGCAGCTCTGGTGTGTTATGGACTGTACCTGGTATACTAAGTCATTCTGGAGACAGCTCATACTGTATTTGAGCAAAATAAATCTCCCTTTGAAGCTCCGCCACACACACTGGACAAGCATTTCCAAGGCAGGGATGGTGTTGTCATGAGCGGTCTGCACCAGTTTGTTTGTGTTCCTATGTTTGGAGTCAGACCTGTGTGGAAGTAACTTTGTGGAAGACCTGTGTGGAAGTACCTGTACGTATTATTCGTAAATCCATCTAGGGAGCCGCGCATCAAGACTGTTTGTAAAGGGCAAGCACGCTTAAACCATTCCCATATAGCTATCAATACGAATCTAATTGGTAAGTTCAGTTGCTACTTGGACACATTCACAATGATATCTAGGCTTTCCAGGCTGATTCTCACTACAAAATGACACTGAAAATATATAGCCTCAAGATTTATGGTGATTTTGACAAGAAGTGTATTATCTTACACTTGCTTATTGTATATTTAATATACCTTTCTAGAAACCAACATTAAAGATATTATTACATGCACACATATGAGCACCACTGACACAGATGCCAATCGCATTCATCCACCAAATCCGTGCAGACCGTAGAATATCTACGGGCCAATTAATTGGAGGCTCCTTCAACGATTAGCTTGTGTTGCGCTTATATCTAATCTGTATGTTGGCAGGGAGCCACGTGTGACCTGGCTGGTATCCAGACCTGAGCTGTGGGGGGGGCAGCATCATGCACCACCCCCCCACAGCCAGTAGAAGATGTGCCAAACTGCAGCAGCAACATTGAGACCACACTGTTTATGAAAGATTAAAGAGTATTTTGTCTCCCCCCCCCCCCCTCCACAACAATCTCCCTCCCTCCCCCTGTATGCATACATGCATATTCACACACACACATGCGCTCGAACACACACACACACACGCACGCACACACACACACGCGCACACACACACACACACACACACACACAGAAGCCTGCCTCACTGAAATAATCATTCCCAGCCGTGAGAGTTTAATAAAGAACAAATTGTGGTTATTGGTGAGCCAACATGGTGAGAGCAGTGCAGTACAGAGGTTAGTGTGTGTGTGTGTGTGTGTGTTTGAAAGAGAGGGATGTGGGTGGAGGAGAATCAGCCTATTGAATTCATATCTCTGTTGGTCTAAGGCTAAGGCTGTAGAGCAAAAAGCGCACAGAGTAAAATTCAGGAATAATGTTTTAATAACTGGACACAATCATAAATCTTAAAGTGTAATGAAATGAATGTTTTCTGCCCTTAATCGCTATGTGGATCCAATTATCAAACATGGATCTGGACTGTTCTATTGTGTGCAGCATTATTACATAATGTTTGCATAGTATTACACATTATCAGATATTATTATTAGATAGATATTGTACACATAAAACGATTGAGTTTGTTGCAGTAGTAAGTATTTTCTAGTTAAACTTTGTTCAATTTGTGTTTTGTGTCAAATCTATTCTAAAACGTTAAATAACAAAACATAATATTTCTTTGTAATTATTTTACACATATAAGGTTATTAATTTAACAGTTTCTACAGATTTTCATGGCTGAAAGATTTTTGGTAACATGAAAAGATTGTCTTACTTGAGAGACCTGATTACTTCTGGCAGCTGTGTGCACCCACAGATGGTGATAAAATCCTGCAAATGCATTGCCACTTACAGTAAGACCTTGGTGATTTATGCTAATTGGACATGAGTGCCGATTACATCAATTATCATATTGTATCAATTCACATACTAACATTGTATCCGTCATTCACTTTACATTACATAGCCATGCTGTGTACTACAGTGATTATAAATATATGACATAAATAACAACTAACAGCCTGTATGCTATCACATTCCTTAAAGGTACTCTCTCAATTTCCTCCCAGTGCCCTATTTACAGTAATCTCTATAAACAGATGTCTGCATATTAATATATTGAAACAGGACTGAGCGGACGCCAGAGAATATGGGGTGTTGTTAGAAATTACTCACAGTCTGCATGAACAGTCAACAGGGTTTATTAGAGCAAAGGAAAATTACTTAAAAACCAAACAAAAGTCCTAGCCCAGTCCAAAGCACTATCTCAAACAGACCAACTAAAGTATGGCCGCTACTCATGCTTACCGGTCGTAACTTGAAAGGAATGAACCCTGAACCCTGAACGAATCTGATGTTGGAGACCTAGTCTTATTGAGCCACCTCTAGGCTCTCCGTTGTTTCTTCAGTAAAGTAAAGCCAGCTATTGCAAGCATATTGTAAATAAAAATATCTCAGCACATTTCATTATCTTACCGTTCTGTGTGTGTTGAAAGAATAATCCAATACTACACACTCACAGCCCTGGCTCTGTAAATAGGAACATAAACAAGGTGACAAACACCTCTCACATCAACAAAACCATAGCACGACGCTTAGCTTCACAATGTGTTTCAATGTGCGAGGCGACGCTGCAGAGGGATATTGTTTTGATTTGAGCTCAAAGTTAGCAAGCGCTGTCGATAATAAGTAACCCTGCCTTTAGCGAGAAGATTGCTCACATTAGTGTCACTTCCGGTATTGTTGCCAGTTGGCAGTGGGTGGAGACATCTAATAGTGGGTGGAAACATCTTTAATTTCTGGAATACGGTAATGGTTCTGAAATATCACAGACCGAAATGCCTACAATTGGTTGGTGGAGTAGTAGGCATACATAGAAGGAAGTGCTCAACGATTCCAACTGCATGATACAACCAGAGACATTATATAGCCTATAAGGACTTTGATACAACCGACTGACACGTTACATAGTACCTTATGGTACAGAGTCATAACACAGCAGGGTGAGTATTGACTGTCAGCATATTTTACTTTAAGCTAATAATAGCTTTCGTTATTTAACGGTTTAGCCCTTTGCTAGCAAAATGAAGTTATTCTGCTTTTACAAATAGTTTTTACAAAATATATACACCCCTCACATATTTGCAAATATGTGAGCATATCTTTTCATGTTACAACAATGAAGAAATGACACTTTTCTGCAATGTAAAGTAGTGATTGTACAGCTTGTAGAACAGTGTAAATTTGCTGCCCACTCAAAATAACACAACACACAGCCATTAATGTCTAAACCGCTGGCAACAAAAGTGAGGGATGTACACACTTTTGTGAGATACTGTAACTATATACTGGTAACTACGGCATGTGTAGTCACGTGACTCTGTCCCCTTCAGTCAGCTGCATGGAAGCAAATGGAGAACTCCAAACAAAAGCAAAACAAATGTCGAGGTGTTAAATTAATCGTGGCCACATCGTGCAGCCCTACTAATCGCCGTCAGATGATGCAGCCGATGGGTTCTGATATGGCCCACATTTGTTACAGAGAATTGTGTACATGGTTGCACAAGGGGAGGGTGGAGAACAGTGTGAGCCAAACACTGTATGGGGAGGAGTAGAGATGAGTACCAGCCATTCATGCAAGAACATTAAACGCCAAACCAAAATGATTATATAACGATAATTCTGATTCCAGACAACATTATTAGCAGGTTTTAGACCTGCATGACCTTTACATTTGTAAAAAAAATAGAAAAACACAAAAAAGACAATTAAAAACAGTGTAAAGGAGGAAAATCCTCACAATGTGAATGTGAGCTATTCCTGCTTTATCGCTTATCATGCCGCTTGCACACTGGCCAGCCCACAAATGTCATGTTCCCACAATGCCTTGTGGCAGCCGCAGCCAGAATCACGCACACAGATATTGATTTTCTTCCCATCGCTTTTATTTATCTCGCTAAGCCCCCCTGCAACTGGATGTGGGGTGTGCTTGTGACAGTGGTGGGGGGAGGGGTCGGATTACGTATATTGTACCTGTTATTTTATTTGCCACTTTTGCTTTGCTGCAGAGCAGACTAGCAAACTCTGGTCTGGGCGCTGTGTGTGTGTGTGTGTGTGTGCGTGCGTACGCTCGGCCGTGTGCCTGCTCGTATGTGTGTGTGTGCATGTGTGTGCGCGTGCGCGTTTGTACAGCATGCGTGCGCTCGCGCGCGTGTGTGTGTGTGTGTGTGTGTATGCGTGTGCAGTAGGGTTGCGTGTTGGAATGCGCATGTGTGTTTGAGCCATCCATCCAGCGGTCCATATGAAGAAAAGCCCACTTGATTCTCCACAGACCACCTGACCTATTTCTCTCGGTGAATTACAATAGTCCAGCCAATCACGGCAGACAGCATGACGAATGCTAGGAGCAGCGTCTCCATCCAGAATGTCCCACGTCAGAGCCCCTACCCTGCCTCTCGACAGAGAGAGAAGCAGGAGGGTAAGAGACTTCTCTCCTCTCTCTCTCCCTTCCCCATTCCTACTCTCTCCTCATCTTCACCACACAAGGACCAGTAAAACCATTACCCCCCCCAACACACACACACACACACACACACACACACTGACACATACCCACACAGCCCCCCAGTCGCAAGGTTGTCCTGCGCCAATAGCTACGCTTTCTGCACAACACCTACAGTAAGAAAGAAGGGACAAATCCCACAGCTGTTTAGCTACAAGACGGATCGCTCGCCACTGTTCCCATTCGGTATAGCATGCGTCTTACGCTAACGTACTCTGTGAGACATGCAAAATTATCATTATCACACTATATAATGAAAACAGAGGCTTACGATAAGCGTAGTTAAACTGTGTAGATCATGTTTTAAGTCTCAAATGTGTATAATGAAATGAAACTATTATGAAATTATGTAAACATATTTATACAGTATCTGAAACAATGTCCTTAGGCAGACCAAACAGGCAGAAAAACATATTTATATTACCATTAAGTGATCGACTCATGCCAAATCTGACCCCACCTACTTTGTGATTCCAATTGCAGAAAGTATATTGACGGCATTCAGGCTATTTAGATCACAGAAACTGTTGACACATGACAGAAATCAATTTTAAAGCGGTTTACACACACTGCAGCCAACCACACCTGGCTCCAACGCCACTGTATCCACATTGACGAAGACACACCACTTAACAGACAGGTCAGCTTAGGTTTTCTACACCATCTACAACCATCTGCACCTCCTGGAAATGCTTTCAAAACATGCCCGTCTTTGTGGCTGAATTGCAATGTAGAAAAGAAAACGTTGGCCACCGTAGACACATACACTAACAGCCAGCAGCGTTAAGATACAAACTCTTGATATTTACTTCTAAGGCCCATTATACACAGCCAATTAAACCAACATAGCGCCGCTGGCTTCAGGCAACACCATTCGGCAATGGCTATGAGATAGCGAGTAGCTGTGGGAGTGGGAAGGGACTTGGAGAACACATCCAAATTGTCAACACAAACAGACATGAGAGAAGTGTTGACAACACAACATTCAGTCCATTGTGCAAACTGTATATATGTCTCATATATGTGTCAGAGACATACCGCGGTGATGGGGATGGCGACATGCAGGAAGCACAAGGTCAAACACTTCAGTGATGGTTGGCGAGGTGTGGAAATGTGCGGCTGCTGTAGGTAATCCATACGGGAGGCAGAGAGTAGAGAGGGAGCTATACGGGGGTTGAAAAAGAGGAGCGAGAAGGAGGGTCTGGGTGGAGCAAAGGCAAGCAGTGTGATGGCCGACGGCCCTTGTGCTAAGCTCCTGTGCTGAATGTAAAGAAGTCCCAGTGTGTTTGTGCGTGTGTGCGTGTGTGCACATGTGGTGTTTTTATTTTAGTTTGCAAATCAGTTATTTCTTTGCACATACTGAAGGCTGTGTGTGTGCGTGTGTGTGTGTGTGCGTGTACGGCTGTGATCGCGTGGCTCTCTGCAGTAGTGTTGTCAGGGCTGGCCCCCTGTCGGTGGTACCGGCGCTGAATGCAGAGCAGGCAAAATCAGGCCAAGGCAAATGGCTACGAGGCCCTCCCTCCTCCTCAGTGACTGCAGCAAAGGCTGCACCTGGGGAATAGCCCAGCACAGCAACACAGCAGCCAGCCGTTAGTCTGCTGCATGGCAAACGGCATCACAATAGCAACGCTACAACGCTACCGCATTCCACACTCCACCTGAGGTGATTTCAACTCTTAAGTAGGGTGGGGGATGTTGACGAAGCTAATGGTGCTTCAAATTATTTAACATTCTGCATTATTTTTGTGTTTAGACCTTCAGTGTGGCTATTTTATTAACAATTCCTACATTTGATTTGTGAAAAATGCATTTATATGATGTTGTTATCATGTTATTAAAACAGATGTTATGCCTTGTTACAGTAATAGCCAGTTAGCAATGAGTTAAAGAATAACAAAAAAAGGAAGAATAAAATATTTTTATCGTGATTATTATTTACCAATTGTTGTAGTATCTCCACCCACATTCATATTGAAAAGATGCTCAAACAAATGACTGTAACTCACAACAACTGTCAGGATTTTTACACATCCTTAAAGGCATGGGGTCAGTCATTCTTGCTAACTTCGAGCTCAAATCAAAACTGTATCACTCCTCAGTCCTCCGCGGCCTCACATGTAGAAATGCACTGTGAAGCAAAGTGTTGTGCTACAAGTTGTGAGCGGTGTTCACCACTTTGCTTATGAAATTCAAAAAGTGTATTAGCCTACATTTGCAATAGCTGACTATACCTTTAACTAGGATCCCAATTAATTAAAGCTACATGCATGACAGTTTTATGCCTAGCTAACAAAGAAGATGCACATGTTACTAATGCAAGCCGTATTTTTAAATATGGACAAGGTGCCAACATAGCTATACTATAAACACATATCTTTTTCAACTACTGTATGCCTCCGTTGCCAACATATAACACTCGACAATTTCTTTATATTTGCTGTAGTTATTTTTTTGTTCTGCTATCAACATGTGTCCATTATATTCTAGCAGAAACAAAACACTGTTAAGTGATGCATTGTTAGTCTACCCTGCAACAATTCAAAGTGCTCCATGTCCTTTGAGACTTAGGAAACAGAGGGGCTTCTCTTCAGCCTATACCGTACAGTACCTCTCCAAACAGAAATGCTGCTGTCAATTATTCATGCTGGAGGCAGTAAAGCTTCATTTTAAAAAAGTTTCCTGCCTTTTTTTTATATATTTTAACACATTAATTGGAAAGGCTTGGACAACAAGCAGAACTTTGGAAAGATACGCCGGACACGAAAACACAAACACTCAGAAACACAGAGAAGCGCACACACGTGCACGTTTGCATACTGTAGCCCATACTGTATGTGCAGTGCGCACGTGAACGAGCGCGGTTGCACTTTAAACGCATACTGTAGCATGTAAAGGGCCGTGCGCCATGTCGGCAGGACGCATGCACTGAAACGTGCATAAAAACCCTTTGCTCACAGAGTCTCTCCAACCGTCATCTATTATTTACAAGACAGAAGAGCTGTAGATTGGTGGCTGGAAGATCGTTTTGACAGTGTTTACATGGCGGCACATGGGAGGGTTTTAACAAGCAAACCATTTGTTTTGACAGTGTGGCACTACAGTATATTGTTGGAAAGGCAACTTGAGCTAAAGTAAGCATTCCGATGGGTTTTATTGTAATTTTTTTTTCCAAATTTAAACAAATTTAGGATAATTTTAAAACAGTTTTCACACTAAAACTATATGTTTAGTCCACTGATATTCAGTTTCATTTATCTTGATTCTCTATAGCCTAATAATATTGGTCCGTCAAGTCCTACTGTACCGGTGGGTAAGCTACAGTACGGTAGCCTACAAAAATCTGTTTGGCGGTAAGCTCAGCCTGCTAGTCACAGTCAAGTCACAATTGGGGTCTTCTGAATTAGCCGAAAGATGTTGAAATATGCGCAGAATGCCCCCCTCCATCCAATATCAAGATATGATTGGCTAATTAATCAAACACGCCCACATTCAATAGACTGTGGAAGATACTGGCGTGGGGCAATCAATTTGCTCATTGATGGGCCCACACTGTGGCTCAGATGTAAAGAAGTTCAGACTACTCTGCCTAGCAACTATCACAAGAAAACATGTGATAGGTTTATTTCCCCCCATTTGCTTTCATGTAATATAGCATGTAAAAAACACTGTTTAAGAGTCAGGGAGCAGCCTGCTGCTCACTAACGTTACACTGTAACTCAGAATCAAAATTATTTTATTGATTAGTTTATAAATCAATACAATATATATTATGTTGGGTCTTAACTGAACACCTTGATAGCCCTGACGATTCCCCTGTGATACCGTATACAAACATATATATATATACAGTATATAAATATATATGTATATAGTATGCCCACTTAATATGCCCATAGCTCAGAAAAACACCCTCAGAGCAAATGGACAATTAAGAGATAGCTATAGATTTAAACATGGCCGCTTTCGCCTCAGCAGACAAATGTGAAACACTGAGAGAGAAAAAAATAAGTTAGTGAGTTTGGCTTGCCTCGTCCAAACGCAAAATGGCATTAGCTATTGTCTATTGAGTGTGTTAAATGCCCCACATGAAGTGCATTTGCACCCCACGGCTGGGGGAACGATCATGCAAGCGAGTGTTCCATTTAAGTGATCTGAATGATCGGAGAGGGCCACGCTCTGCAGGGGCTCCTATTGGCCGGGCAGTCACACAAGAGTCGATGCACTGAGACTAAGTGACACGACCAGCGGCCTGCACAAGGCCGCCAGAGGAGAAGGGGCCTGGCTGTCATTGGGTCAGACAGTCACAGGTCAAACACACACTGTACATCAACACACACATGGAGACACACACACACACACTCGCGTGTGGATATACACGCACGCACACACACACGCACACACGCACACACAGCAGACGGAAATCCTCTCTGGTACAAGGGCATGTCTCCATACTTTAGGTCTACACACACTCCAAACCAGGAGCTTGTTTACTAAAGACACTGGGACGTTGGGACTTACTCTCAGTGTTGATAGACAAGGTGTCTTTCTCCCAGGACACAACAGTGATGTAGGCCTCCACTGAGGCAGGGATAATGCATTTGAAGACCGCCACATTGCCTCTCATGGCTTTCTGATCCTCCACCCGAACTGTGTAGGGCTCTCGTAGGACTGAAAACAGAGGGCAAGAGCTGTATTACTGGAGCAATGTTGGGGCACAGCAACCATCTCTGGATAATGGAATGGCTAGCATCCACTCTCTTTACTATTTTATGCCGGTTCAGGGCCATCTTGTGTATGGTGCATACACCATTCACACTTATTTTAATCCTATGTTAGATTTTAATTTGCTCTGAAGAGGTCAACCAGAGTTTACAACTAAATAAAGTACAGTAACAAAAGTTGTTGTATAGCTTATCTCCGTGCGTGCTTTATGTAGTGTGTCAGTTCCTCTAGCTAGCAGAGACGTTCGGATATAGCATCGGCTATATCGTATGGTGACGATTAACCCATATGGTTAAGCCAAAACAGGTTAAGGTAAGCTGACATTAAGAGGCTAACACTAATTACATTAAGCTTAAGAGGTTAACACTATTGGCTTGTGCTGCTGATGGTGGACAGTGATAGCTAACCGCCAAATCACGAAGGTACTGACCAGCCTTAATGTGGACATCTTGGCTCCTGATTCTCCCTGAGGGGTTCTCCGCTGTGCAGTAGTAGGTGTTGTCATGGATGAGTTTGGAGAAGCTGGAGGGGGGTATGTGAAAGATCTGCAGGGTGCCATTTGGGTGCACGTGACGTATCCCGGGCACGTCGTAGATCTCCTCGCCAGTAGCCAGGTACCAGCGCAGCGAGACGGGCGGCACGCCCGAGGCAGGACAGGGCACCGAGGTCCCCGTGGTGCTGGCGAACACTACCTCTTGCACAGATGCATTGACAAAATATAAGCTGGAACGTAGATCTTCACTGAAAACTGCAGCGGAGGAAAGCAAAAGGAAATGCTGTTAGAACTGTAGTAGCACAGACAGATTACACTAGCTTGTGCCTGCACTTCAACACAATATACTAATTTAGGTATAGCCAGGGATGCTGAATAAAGATTGTTGATGTTAGTGTAGTGTGAGGTGCGGTCTGCACAACTTTGTTTGTGATTCCATTAACAGAGCCAGAGCTGCGTAGAAACATTGAATTATATTCATATTTTCAGCATGCACATGAATGAACAACTAGCATGCGTAGATATTCACCGAATTTGACAAAAAAGTGTATTAACTCACCTTTAAAACCCATAAACAGCAGTTATAACAATTATAAATGTAACCAATTTTAGTTTAAAATAAAGCTATAATATAGATAAAAGATAATTTAAAAATCACAAGGTTTGCCAGGGAAACCTCCTCATGCAAAGTGTGAAAATCCTCAGTAAAACGTTGTTTATTATACTGTACATTCTGAAGTATGTTCAAGCTTTGTTCTGAGCCTCTGAAAATGTTCACTTCTGTTTTCTGCAATTGAGCATTGTGTTTGAGAAGAGGCTTTGCAGCATGGAAGTAGGCCTAATGAACCAACAGGCCCAGCACAGCAACACACATGCACACACACACACAAGCACGCACACTGCTGGAACCACCAGCCCTCCAACATATGCAAGATGGTGGATAAATACGCACTGGAAATAAAAATCAATACAGTGGGAGATTCCCAGCTGAATATGTGGATTATGGATTGGATCTTCAAAGCCTTAAACCCTAAACATAATTTAATGATCAAAGCAAAATTGCATCAAAGAGATACATACTGTATATGTTCCATTCCTCACTTGTTCAAATTGTCAAATATATGAAACAAAGACAGCAGAATAAAAAACCCATACTGTATATTCTGTGATAACTCACTAACATGAGGTACAGTATCATCTTTCCACTTTTGGAATACTGCAAGGCCATGAAATCCATATATTGAATTGAGGAATGAGGACTTGATTAATAAATTATATTTGAGCTTACATTTTTGTCTTATTTACAGTATCTTACTGTATTGAAAAACACGTGGTTTTCACATTAGAAGAAACCCCGTTTATTAATTGGAGATCAAGCCCAATCACTACAAAAACAATATCAAATTTAGTGTGGTCATCTTTCTTATATATTTAAAATCCAGTTGGACTTGTTTCTAATATAAATGGCTTATCTAGTGACTTCATTTAAGGAAATGTGCACTTAATTTAAGAAATCTTATCAAGTGAATTTGCAGTGCATGATCTAAAAACATGATCTCAAAACACATTCCCTTGTCCTTTGAAAGTATAAATAGCTTAATCCATACTAGCCTCAATAGCATAAGAATACAATTTAAATTTGACAGTGTTACTAAAAACATATCTTTAATATTATCATCAAAATTAGGGTAGCCTAGCTGTTCTGTAAACACTTGTTTCTCTGTATTCCTACAGTCTGTACATTCTGTACACTGATATTCCTCTCTCTCTCTCTCTCTCTCTCGCTCTCTCTCTCGCTCTCTCTCTCGCTCTCTCTCTGTGTCACCAGCCTGCTTGCCTGTACGACAGCTGCCAATCCCACCTCCCCGGAGACCAAACATTTTAGCGCTTCATAAATTCCTAATGAGCGCACTCAAATCATTGGCTGCTTGCTTCCGCCCACTGCTCGTTCAATCCGTTACGACAAACAAACACGTTTCCACATAGCTGTGGCTGCTTGCGCTTCACACGGGCGTCCACAGAGGAGGAGGTCATCGTGAAGGTGTTAAAGAAGTGAATGGATGTCACTGTCGGCAACCCCGGTGGACTGCTGTGTTCCCGACCAAGAGGTGGGGAAGTTACATGTGGCTCTGTTTTATGAGACATTAAGTATGGCTATTAACGGTGCACGTCAGTAATGCCGGAGAAAAAAATGTGAACATACGTATCTTGAACACAAATTGCCAAGGCTGGGTTAGTGTTGTGTGGTGCGGACTGCACCACTTTGTTTGTGTTCCCATTTCCAGAGCACGGGCTGTGTAGAAACACCAGACTATTTTATTTAGCGCACACACAGAACAGAGGTGAGGAGGCATTCGCTGAATTTGACAAAAAAAAAACTCTATTAACTTACAATCGTCGACTCCAACCTTAAGTGCCTTTCAGAACTGACGTTACAAAAAAAAAGCGTAAAAGAAAAAATAACAGCAGATCTACAGATTGCTACTGAAAAGTCAATATTTGCTCACGTACTGTTCTGATCACATAAATTGTGGAGCTACGCTATAGGACATATTCCTTCTGATACAAAACAGGCAACAGCATTAGCAACCGTCTGCCACAGTGCCACGAAGACACGTGAGACCTTCTTTCTCCTCTTGAGAGAGGAGAAAGAAGGCCAGTGTGTCCAAACGTCTTTAGTCTCAATCTGCTTTGCACCAACTCATGAAAAATGTAACTGCCACCTATTTCTGGGGGCTGACAAGCAAACCACCCCTCCACCCCCTCCCCATCCTCCAAACACACGGTGGACACTGCTGGTCCCGGCATCTCAAATACACTATGGACAGCGGCACAACACGTTTATTTTTCAGTGCATTGCCCAGGCAAACGGCACTCAGACACTAATAGGCAGACATCAATTACACAGAGTAAAACAGAAAGACACAGAAAAAGACAGGACAGAGACAGAAAAGAAATGGAGGGGGGGGGGGGGGGGGAGGCATTCTGCACTGCAGCTGGACTGTCTCGCCATCATGGAAGAGCGCGACTCATCCTCTTCTCCTCTCTCGTCTTTCCTTTGCCGGGTCTGATTTTTGTTTTGATTCCTCTATAACCTCCATGTCTCCTTCATGCTTCTCTGACCCCGTCTCTCACATGTAGACCTGCTCAGCCCTTACAGGACGATGCAGGTGCAAAGAACAATACGTGACGTGCGCCCGCATATATGCGTGTGCATGTATGTGTGTGTGTGTGTGTGTGTCGAAACCCTTTCAACGGCGCATGTACAAAGCTCACCATTGTTTTTACTGCCCATCAAAGCTTCATAAGATAATGACCTATGACTGCTGAATAGTGCTGTCCAAACAATAAAAAGCTTTTGTGTGTTTGTGTTGGGACAGTACTACACCATTAGAGACACTGCAGACACAACGCAATTTTAATTGCACCTGTCAAATACAATCAAGAAAGATCAGTCAGAAGTCAGAATCTGCTGCGTAGGCCTCCAGGATATGAATTGACTGTTGTTTATGTCACTATAGACCACCAGTAATATTAAAGTCAACTGTGGACCTCTCGCATGTCGCGGTAAATCTTGCTTTGTGATAATTTAACAGATCCTCTATAAGCCTCCATTCACGTTATACGTGATTTGATTATTCAGTAGTAAATTATTGAAATAGGTCAATGTAGCTTATCTTGTTTGCTATTGTATCCATTGTTTGCTTGCAATAGATAGGAGCGTTAATATATAGTTCTATGAGTAGAGGTAAGCGGGAGTTAGCTGTCATTATGTGAGTTTGTGTACAGCACCATTAAATCATAACCTCATTTATGGTCCTTAAGAAATCCTAAGATGTACACTAATATTGTACAGAATCATGTTCAATGAGCCAAACTACAAAGAGAGAAAAGTAATAAGATTCAATTTAGAATAACACAAATGTCAAGCATAGTGAATGGGCTATGAAAAGCTTACAAAAAAACAGGACGGGGGAGCTTCACTGCAGTGCTGTTCAGCTAAAAGACGATATTTGCTTCTGCGTCAAAACTACGCTGTAGGATACGCATGAAACTACGCCGTATGATGCACTGAGACTACAAGACTACATGAGCTTGCTTGTTACTAGCGTGGTTTCTGCTATGCTGCGTAGTAGGCTACTAGAGTGGTTACTGCTATCTTACTTGGTAGCTACTAGCGTGGTTCCTGCTATATTGCTTGTTAGGCTGCTAGCGTGGTTTTTGTTTGACCTTTATTGTTTGACCTTTATTTAACCAGTTTTTTTTTTTTACCAGATTATGCGTATTTTACAGCGTAGTCTCATGCATATCATACGTTTTTTACCAAGCAAACTAGCAGGAACCACGT
The DNA here is from genome assembly GCA_027564835.1 of Typhlichthys subterraneus. NCBI lineage: Eukaryota > Metazoa > Chordata > Actinopteri > Percopsiformes > Amblyopsidae > Typhlichthys > Typhlichthys subterraneus. The sequence goes on from JAODUH010000006.1 coordinate 377,113, forward strand.
TGTTCCTGCTAGCTTGCTTGGTTTTAGCATGGTGTCTGCTAGGTTCTAGTGTGGTTCCTACTAGCTGGCTTGGTTTTAGTGTGGTTCCTGCTAGATTGCTTGGTATTAGCATGATTCCTGGTTGATTGCTTCACTGCAAAAAATGCCCTATCAAATATAAGTGCAAGTATATTAGTTTTGAGCTTGCTTATGCTTAAAACAAGCAAATTTGGCTGCCGAAGTGAAATTCACTTGATAAGATTTCTTAAATTAAGTGCAAATTGACTTAATTTAAGTCAAAACATAAGCCATTTAGAAACAAGTCCAACTAGATTTTAAATCTAAAAACAAAATGATCACACAAGTTAGATATAGTTTTTGCAGTTAGGCTACTGGTTCCTACTAGCTTGCTAGGTCCTAGTATGTTTTCTGCCAGCTTGCTTGGTAATAGCGTGTTTCCTGCTAGCTTGCTTGGTTCTAGTATGGTTCCTGCTAGCCTGCTTGGTACTAGCGTGGTTCCTGCTAGCTTGCTTTTTACTGCTAGCTTGCTTGGTACTAGTATGGTTGCGGCTAGCTTTCTTGGTACTAGTGTGGTTCCTGCTAGCTTGCTCGGTACTAGTATGGTTCCTGCTAGCTTTCTTTGTACTAGTGTGGTTCCTGCTAGCTTGCTGGCTAAGCTACTAATGTTGTTCATGCTAGCTTGCTGGGTTCTAGAGTGTTTCCTGGGACACTCTTCAGCCAAGGGGAGCGCAGGCAGCAGCATAAAACTGGATGGTGGAGATGATTGCAGTGTGTGTAGGCTGCTGTACATCAAAGCTACTGTATACGGCACATGGTGTGGGTGACGGCCAATAAGAGTGAGTGGTCAACTCAGCATTATTGCTGATAGGTATATCACTACCACTTAAACTGCACCCCAGCGCTGAGCCTGACTGCACCCACTACAACTTTGAAAAATGAGGTGAGGGGCTGAGACGGGGACCACCATTAACCCTGACACTAGCATTTTAATTTGATGACGTATGAGCGTACTAAGTGTACCGTATATTTTTTAATGAATATGATGTGTAGTTTTGTTTTCAGCCCAAAAGATTCAGATTTTTACAAAAACTGGAATTTTGTCAATAGGTACACCAGCATTGATGTGTCTCCTCATCATAGATCAATCCTATTCATTTGTTTACAGCTCAAAAAACACAGTTTAGGGTGCAGTTACACTTTAAGCTGTATTTCTGATTCATTAGCAAATAATGTATTGTATTGAACCTCAAAGAGGAATTAAATCAGTAAGAAATAAACTTGAATATTCAGGCAAACATCAGACTATAGTTAGGCTAGTTTACTACTTGTTTTCAGATCATCCTCCAAGATATCCACGATGAGCTAACCAGGATGGTCATTCATGCAGCCTGCAGATCTGTATAAATATTGCAGTCAAGTAAGTAATAGGGTCATATTGTGTGGGATACAGTAAGTGTCTGCTCAGTGAGACCCATATGGACCTGTATCCTGACAGTGGCCATCATTGGCTGTGTCCAAAACCAGTCAGGCAATTTATTTAAGTAAATGTCTGATCAATACCGGCCCCACTAACCTACAACATAAATAGGCCTATGCATTAGCCTGTACATTAGCCTGTGCATTAGCTCACTGATGTGTCAGGGGCTCTTTAAAGGGCCTTTGTGTTTACTCCAGTCAAGCACCATTAATCAACCATACACCTCAAAGACCCCCGCCTAATGTTCCCTTTTTAAAACCACATGAAAAGGATTCACCAAACTCTCTATGTCCAATTGTTCTGGGTGAAAGACCCTGCATTTCACAACAACGCCATGGTGTATTCCTTCCCCATCCTCCCGTGATTAAATCATGCTGAATTTGGAATTCAGAGCTGCATTCCCAAAAGGCTGCAATTGTATTATCGTGCTAGTTTCTAACTGGCTCTCAGCCACAGCACTCGCCGGGCCCGGCTCGGACCTGCACCAGGCCTGGGATCGCCATGGCGATGTGCTGGGCGGCGGCGGCAGCGTGGAGACATTAGGGCACCTTCTGCAGGGCAAAACAACCAGAGTCACATTGACAGCTCGTGGCGCGGAGGGCAGGTAATTAAGGCAGAGATGGCCCCGGGTGTTGGGGGACGGGGAAGGGGGGTGGGGGGGGGAGGGTTAGGTTACGGGGTTGGAGGGCTGGGAATGGGGTGGAGGACATGATGAGCCCCCACCCCCCACCCCCCGGGGGCTTACACGGCGAGCGGTGAAAGAGGAAGCCGGTGCCACAATGAGCCTGGCACAGCGGAGGAACAACAGGGACCTCTTACGCTCGCCTTGTAACCGCCTCCCAATTTGCTCTCATGAATAATGTTGAAGTGGCGCCGACGTCCCCTTCTTAGGGTGTATCTTGTCGCCATGGAGACCACAGTCACTGCGTCGTGAATTATCTGCCGCATGTAGTCCACAAGGGGTGCTAAAGGAGATCTTAAAGGTGGAGTCAGCAATTGTAAGATAATATAACTTTCTTGTCAAATTCTGCGATTATCTCCTCATGGTCCGCTAACTGCCCGTTTGGAAAAATTATTTGATGTTGCTACACAGTAAATGGGAACATAAACAAAATGGTGCAGACCTCACCACACAATACTGTCCCATCCTTGGCAATTTTGGTACAATGTGTGGAGATGCTCCTTGGAGCACCCAGGCATTGAAGGGAAAGGTGCTTTTGTTTTGATCAAGTTCAAACAAATCTTTACCCAGAATCCCTGACTCCACCTTTAATGAGTCACAGCACTGAAATGGAGGTGTCCAAATGCTGGGCAGCGGGCAAAAATAACAGTAAAAACAGGAGAGTCCTGTGAGTAAACAGGGCTCCCGATGCAGCCAGTGAAGCTAATATGCCGAGACAAATTAAGCGAGACTAGGAATTGCATGTGAACGCAGGCATACAACAGATCTATGATGCTCCATTACCCTTTGTTTCATCGCTGGGTCCTAAGTGAACAATTGTAGGACCAGGGAAGGGGTCGTGTGCTTTCCAGCAGCTCCCATTGTTGTCCAGCATCAAGATCAAAGTGTGAATCAGAGCTCGATGTTGACATATGTTTCATCATGGAGCGGGGAAGGGGGAGGCAGGGGGTGGGGTGTGGGTCTGTGGAGTCACCAAAGTGACTCCACAGAACACGGCATAAATAAGTGCAGTTACTGTCTGCCCACTGACATCTTTGAACCCTATTGTAGAGGAATATTTTTAATTCTGGTGGTCAATTATTGATTGGTGGTGAATGTATGTGCTTATTACAGATAGTTCCTGCGTGGGACTGAGAGGTGAGGGCAACAACGTTCACATATACTTCAAGTAGACATTAGTCATAGAGTTAATTTGGCTGGACATGGACAACGAAGCAGCGGGAGATAGTTTAAGATGGCTCCATCAAGCATGAGAAAGGGGGCAGGGAGAGGGGGTCTTAGGTGAGCTAAGAGGACGGACATTAAACCCAGCAGGCTAGGCTGAATGGAGAGATTAAAGGAAGAATGCTAGCAGCTTTAAGAACATCGTACGGCACAGCAGAAGCATTTCATTACAAGCTTTTTGTTGACAGCCATCAACACATGCATCTATATTGTATCACTCTTCTAAGACCAGGGGACAATACATATATGGTAATAATAGTCCTAAGGAAGAGCAATATAAGAATTATGTTCTTATCATACAGTGATCTTATAGCGGTTTAGCCCAGTACGTCCATTTGTGTGGTGGCAGAAAACTGCTAGTGAGTGCATTTCCAATGCAGATGCATGTTGTGAACTCCTCTTGCTCAGTCAACAAGCAGCATAATCCACCAGTTCATCCTGTGATTTCTATATCGTAATTAATTGTATACAGAGAATCCTGTGCGCACGGTAAGATAAATATAAAGAGCTCTCATTGCTGCGGCCATTTCTGTGTGAGAAACAAAGACATAAGGGGCTATAGCGGTCAACTAATCAAAGTCCTGAGGATAAATGGGTCAGGTGACTACACAATGCTAGCATCCGGCTCGCAGACATGCTTCTCGTGCATCATAAAATAATGCCCCTGCACGTTTCTCTCTCTATCTCTCTCTCTCGCTCTCTCTCTCTCTCTCCCTTCCCCTGTGACCCACAGCCCCCCCCCCCCCCACACTTTCACAGTCCAATATTTGCCTTCATCTACAGACTGGCTTGCATGAGAGCCATCCCCATTTCTCAATGCACACATTTGTAGCTAGTCGACATGGTTACCCTGTGTGTGTGTGTGTGTGTTTGTGTGTGTGTGTGTGTGTGTGTGATATTGTGTAGCAAATATGCTCAACAATATGCACACAGCAAATATTAATGCAAAAAGCAGGTGTATCTGATCAATTAAAACAAACTGTATATACTGTAAGGACATCTTATAATTGCAAAGCAGTGTACAGAATAACTTTAGATTGGGTAATTATTCAGCCCAACAGATCTGGGACCAGTTCATACAACATTACATAACAACACTGAGATAAATTAAGTGATGAAATAGCAATCTGCATTTTAACATCCTATTTTATAGCTCATATAAACAAACAATACTGACATCATACATAGACCTATAGCCTATTAGAGATTACTTTAATGCAATAAGAAAAATTGCTTCCCTAATTTTCACATACAATTACTCCCAGCTAAGCTTTACTTCCCTTTATTTGATCAAGATATTGTGCTTCAAATGTTCTTCTCATCGTGCCTCCCTGCGTATTGATAGCTTGCAAGGAGATTGTGGCCCTCTAAAACACAGCCTGCTAGTAAAATACACATTTATGTATTCAAAGCGTTTAGTGCTCGAGATTAATCAAATTATAATTTAATCATCTGATCAAACAACAATTAGCATAATCACGTCTGGGAAAGGCCTGATAGAACGGAGACTGAGGTGGATTGGACTTGGGGGCAAGAAACGCTTGCTACTGAAGCATGTGCCAGAATCTTTGAAAATATGTTACAAATTTAGTCTTACTGAAAGATTTTTGTCATATGCTAATTGGCTCTCTCTGGCTAAGCCTCCTGCTTATGTCCAGTGGAAGGAAACTTCCAGTTTAATAGTATTCAAACAATAATATGGCTCAGAGAAGATAATTATTTGTACAAATCAATATTTAGCAATTTAGTTAGATTTTCTATGTGATTGGAAAATTAAGGGGATTTTGTGCAGGTTGAATGTTCAAGGGCTCATACATTTTTTTGCTAAGGCAAATGCAACCATGCGATCTCAGATTTTAAAGGCAGGGTCAGTCATTCTTGCTAACTTTGAGCTCAAATCAAAACAGCATCGCTCCTCCTCTGTGGCAACGCCTCACACATCGAAATTAATTTAGAAGAAAAGCGTAGCGCTATGGCTTTGTTGATACGAGCGGTGTTCACCTTGTTTATGTTCCTACTTACGGAGCCAGGGCTGTGTACAAGTATCAGATTATTTTTTTCAACACGCACAGAGAACGGCAACATAGCGAAATGTGAGAAGATGAATTTGACATAAAGTGTATTATCTTACATTTAGCTGACTATAAGAGTGGCACTACTATTACTCTATTACTCTATCACTACTACTACTACTATAAACTTCTGCTGTATACTGGATTACAGGAAGGACTTGACCGACATAAGAAATTACTGGATATGTGATAAGGTATTGTTACAAACACTTTTTGCTGGGTCGGATTCCACACGTAATTTGAGGAATTGTTTAGGGATTATCTTCGGCACTCGGCCTACAGCCTCGTACCCACGAACGAATCACAGCGTGCTGATATTCAGTCTGAGGTGTGCTTAAAGGAACACCACACAAAGGCCTTATGTGTGCATTGGCTACGTCATACAAAAAAAAAGGAGGTGCGTCTTTGTATTCACAGAGGCGTGTGGGCACCGGGAAGGACATGGAGAAACCCCAAGAGCTGCGTCTCTGCAGGGGTCATTTTGCAACACTTACATTACCCGACGTGACAGCCCTTAAAAATGGCTTTCCAATAATAGCTATGCATGCAGCAGTCTGCTCCTGTATGATGTGCCTGCCACATTACAGAAAACCCCTAATTCTCTGCTAGTAATGGCTTCTAGCATCATATTCATATCTGGCACCAATTGCCTACATGAACAGCATTATCTAAAAACATTATAGGCTCATTTAACTAAAAGTATATAGGAAAAATTATAAATCGCTAAATAGTCACATAAAATGTAAAACACCTTTTTTATTTTTTAAGCTAACGACTAATGCAAAACAATGGCTACTACCCTGAATTAGCGTAAAATCAGTTAGCTACTGTCAACTGACTTCAGTAGCATGTTGCTAAAGCTTTTATCATACAGTCCAATTTACTGTGCAGGCCTACTGATAAGCAAAAGCAGGCAGACTTAATGCGACAACAGCATTGCTAATCATTTTTCTTCCCCAGCAGCTACAACCTTCTTCAGGCCAGATACAATGTGGGCTGTATATTCTAAATGTCAGGAATAGAGCAAAATTTCAAGAACAGTTTTAATTTACGTATGTCACACACATACGTAGAGTCTAGCTCACCTACAGTATTATTACCAATTATGTCTTGTTCAATTAATTGAACACAATGGGCCCTTTTCATAAATTTGTGAGAGTACTGTAGGAAAAACACAGGACAAAATATTAGTGGCTTCACTCATTTTGTCTGTACCATAATGGTGCACTGGTACCACAGAACAAAATGAAATGGACCTACAGTATAATGCTATGAGCTACGAGCTACCCGTGTGTTTGCAGTGTGGGTATTGACACGTGTTAAGACATTTTCATGATCTGTGTTCGTGGTGTGTTTGCTGATGCTCTGTGTTAAAGAAGAGCAGTATCAAAGGATCTGCTATTCTAAACAGTTCCCCCCCTAGCATAGAACACACCATAGAAAACAAAGTCCTTCTGGTGTTGCTGGTGCCAATCATTAGAAAACTAGAAATAGAGCAGTATCGGAACTCGTGTAATACTGTAGCATCTTAAAAAACTGACCTTTTAATTAGATTATGATAAGCAAGCTAAAATAGCTGTATATTTCTAACCAAAAATCTAATTTAGGCCATACAATTTGGAAACAACAATAACTTTTTTCATCGTATACAATTCATAATGTTGTTTTTATCAACACCAACATCGCTGCAGGCGTATATTCTTATTTTAGCACTGGGATGCCACATAGCACAAGCTTACTTGACTAAATGCCCCCACCCCACCCTACCCCGATCGTATGCCTCACTGCACACCATCATCTCTTTAAGCATTCTGGCTTGGGTTAAATGAAACCTTTAACAGTTCAATGTGCATCCATTAACACATGCTTGAGTCTTCTCTCCCCCTAACGTAAGCAAATAGTGCTGCGATTTATCCTTCTAATTTTTTGCCAGTTTCTGTGCCCAAGAAAACCTTGACTCGATGCACATCCACATTTGCAAATTCTTTGCTAAGCGTGTAACAAATTACAGCTTGCTTTCAAATATAGTTTCAGGGTCTATAGCTCAATTCAAATGTCCCAGAGGCTAAAGAAATCCTTCATCCATCTCTTTTCTTTTCCTCTTCATAGTTTTCTCAACCTCATGTCTCAATCAGTTAGCTGAATTCAATGAAGAAAAATAGCTTTAATCTACTGAAACTGTTCCATGAGGACAAGTGCTCTTAATTTGCACAATTAGTATATAAGACAATGATTAAAAATACACATTGCTGTTAGATTTAGGTACAATAGATCTGTAGTTTGTGTTATATAACTTATATATCTACTTTTTTCTTTACAGTACAGTATAGTATAATAAAAATAACTGAAAGTATGCCTACCGTATGTATATATCAGAAAAAGAATGAGCAATAGCTACACATTGTTATAAATATTTAGACATTTTAAGAAACACATCTTACATTTAAAATGCATCGGCCTAGGCATGCCTGTTTTGCCAGTACTTTGTTGGAATATAATGAGAGGCTGTGATCACCTGTGTTCTGTCAGTCTATCTGCTCCAATGTGAAGTGACAGATGCATGGCAAAACACACTAGTACAGACATACTGTACTTTCCTACTATTTTCCCGGTGGTACAGTAATTGGTAAACTACTGTATGCAACACAAGAACTGCACACAAATGCCACACCATTGCTATTTAAAGCCAGCAATCCGATGTTATTAAAATTAAGCATAAATGTCTTCTCTGCTTGTGTTATATAGTCTGATATCCACATCAGATGACCTCTGCTGTACACATGAAACCCATGCGTGTTAGAGTATACTGTACTTTTGTTTTGGTTATTGTAGCAGAACTGCAATAGAGAATAGTACTAGTATTATAGTCCCTGTCCTGATACTGTAAGGATCAAATAACATTACGGTACAAAGACTTTCATCCACACAGTACAGTATATTTCTTGGAGGCTTATATTAATATACATTGTAAAAATAATGTCATCTGCAATGTTTCATAAAAAATCTGCATCAATATAAGCAATTGCCTCTAATATAGTCTTGTCTTCTGTGGGTGGGTTGGTTAATTATATTCTGTCGTCATGACAGCTTTAACAAGGGTAACCTCATACCTGAGATCCCAGGGCTATTCCTGAGCTAAACGAGCAGTCTAAGTGTTGTAGATGGCAGGTATTCACGTGGTACAGTAGGGCCACACATCTTAAATCTTCCAACCAGGCTTGAAGACAAGGGTTAGATTTGAACCTTTAGGACCCAGATATGTTGATTTGTGCCAATGCAAAACTAGAAACACCTAAGTTTGCCTACACTGACACAGTGTGTGAATTCATACTAAAATGAATGTATGGTACCAACCAAGTAGCTGCATCCTATAAGAGTTTAAGTAATTGAATACAGTTGAATACAGTTAAAAAAGTGGAATTTGGGAGCTGAATATTTCACATGCATTCCTAAGGAGAAAGTAGTAAAAAAGTAAATAATTTGAAGTACTATGATGGGCAATGAAGTATCTGAAGTCAAAAACTGTACAAGTAGTAAGCGTAGCTAAAGGACGTTTAATGTTGTTTCATTAAACACACGTACCTCCATTTCATGCCAAGCTATGTTGAAAGCAAAAAACACAAATGTGCACGCACGTGCGCAGAGGGATGCTGAGCGCCAACTGAAGATCTTCGCTGAATATTTACACCGCTTATTACCGTCCAATTGAGCATGTGTCAGATTTGCCCCCTGGCATCGCTAAGCAAAAAAACTATGTAATGCCATTTTCCCCATTTTATCTCTCCATAACTAGATCTGTTATTCACATTCCATTTAAAATTTTAATAGAGATACTTCTGCAAGAGCACTTTAAATGCACAAGTACTGCTGAAATGAACCCTGCAACACATTTGATGCTCTACAACTGTGAATTGTTTATATCTACAGACATGTGTGCGCTAATGTGTCTCTAATGTGTCTTTCAGTGCAAAATGGTTTTTAAATGAACTGCCGCAAAGATGGAGGTATACATAGGTAGACTAAACTATTGGTCCTGGCTGGTCTTCAACAAGCACAGTACAAAATATATGCCTGTCATATAAGCACTAACCCAATAAATGCTATAGAGCACTGTATCAGGAATGTCAAATAAAGAGCTACAATTGACAGATACCAAGCCCCGCCTCTTTTAGCCTGTCCTCCAATAACAGTTTTCTTTTTTAAATACATTTTTTGAATCCGACAGAAATTGTCTACTATCAAAGTCCTCTATATAGTGTCTCTGCTACTACGCTGTTCTCAACCTAGTTACAGTAACTAGGTTGGACAGATGAAAAGGGCGGGGCTTGGGATTGGTCAACTCCACATTTCCTCTGAACACAGAGAATATGGAAAACGTTCGTATGCAAGTGCATGTGGCGTTGAAAGGAAGGTGATAGGCCTTGCTCAAGCCAAGCCCACACTGCACCAGCCATCATTACCCAGGTCTCCATAGAGACCCTTAGCCCTAAAAGCCTGTAAATAAAGAAAAGCAGCAAACGGTACTATCTCTAATTGCACCTGGCCATTCACAGGCAATCATTTTCAAGGCTATTCCATGAATAGAAATATTTGGGAGATGAGGGGATTGTGTTTCAGATCAGCAAGCATGGCTTTTTCATCTTCCCCAAATCTGTGTAAATATTTTCCGTGGTGAAGAAAAAGACAAATACAAAGAGAGGATTGCATCCATACAATTAGAATATGCTCGTAGAATCAACGGCAATTTAAATGAAACGGACTGTCTTTGTCAGTGTGAAACGTTTCACACTGACAAAGACAGTCCGTTTATCCGTGTCCGTGTCCGTGTATCATCGGTAAACGCACATGAGAATCCACACAACCAGAAGTGTTGCTTTTGCCATTCAAAGTTCCCATGTTGAAGCCTCGAGCAGCAGCCATTTTGCTACACGGTTGCCTGGACCAAATCACTAAAAGGAGCCATTTACAAGCAAAGAAAAGATTATCCTCTGACACATACAGTGTATATATATATACAGACAGACATGACAGATCCATGCCAAGCCTTCATTGTCTAAAGGATCTAGAAACACAACCATTACTGTTTTTACTACATACCGCTTGTATAAACACATCTGCCTTTGCTTTGCCTATCAGCATGGCCACTGAACACTTCTGCTGTCATCTTTGCTTGACGCATAACCCTCCAACCTCACTTTACATGTGTCCAGTTCATTTTATTTTAACCCTTTTGCATCCGTTCATCTTTCAAATAATCCTCTAAATGCCCACGAATTTCTTCCGAGCTTATCTTTACCGCACCACCCCCCCCCAACAGACACCCCTCAGTGTCCTGTTCAATACCCCCCACCTCGCACACCCTTCTTGCTGTAGAAATCATCCCTCCCACCCCCACCCCCCCTTCGCACACACACACACACACAGAGACTCACACCCACACAGTCCGAAAACCCACTGCTTCTTATCAAATGTTTCTTTTTATGTTTCATTTCTGTGCTGAAAAGGGACGGTGGGTGTGTTTCATGAGAGGTGGACTTGGTGAGGGGTGATAAGCGCTTGTCTGCTGTGTTTTTCCAATCCAAAATGACTCCATGACTGTGTTTCTAATATGGCGGTTGCAATGGCATAAACCAGCAAAGGCAACCTATTTAATCATTTTTTCTGGACAAAAAGCAAAGAATCTTATAGTTCTTTGCATAATCATTTTGCACAATTACCATTTTTATGTTATAGATGTATTTTTTCAGAAACATTAATTTCTTAATTTAGAAAGGAATCTAATTAGATAATTCTAGTAGTATTACAAATATCTGGATAAAAATATGTCTGAATGTATCAAGTAAATAATTGTGCAGTTTTCATCAATATAATTAATTTCTATTGTAATGTTATTTTCAGCAAAATGATGTTGCTTGTTGCAGATGAACATGCAATTGTGTTTTAATTAAAGATAATTAAATTAAATGAGAATGTGAATTGTTTAAAAACCATATTGATTTTAAGTGATAGACTTTTATATGCATTTTTAAAGGAATCTCCATTCATTCTATTAGCAAATGACCTAACAGAAATTAACACAGGCTTAGGCCCAACCCAATTTGATGGGAGGGGAATAAAATGATTCTTTATGGTGTAAAGAAAAGTGGTGGCATTTAACTGAGGCCCACATTTCCTGAACAGACATTAATAGATTAGGAAATTATAAATTCAATTCGATATACAGCCTACAGTAAAGGCACATTCAAAAATCCCACAATCTTTCGCTCTCTCTCTCTCTCTCTCTCTCTCTCTCTGTATATACAATGTAAAAAAAAAATAAATAAATAAATTCGTTGATGAAGATTTCCACACAAATAATGTACAGGTAGCAAAACCATATGCACCAAGTCTGATTGGGTTATAACCTCTTCCCTGCGTTTTGCCTGTAGCCTATGGGACATAGCAACAGCCTGTTCTATTGCTGTTTTTTCCTCCAAAATAAATTTTGAAGGAAAACGACATAATGCATCTAATACATAGAATCCATCAATCACACTGGCATGAGATCACTTTGGCGTGATAATTCCCATTAACTTAAAGTTCGTGTACGAATGAATGCACAACCTACCATTCAAGATGCACTGGAAAAAGAGAATAGCCAATATCCACATGCCCCGCTCCGTTCAATATCCCCGCTATGCTCGTTTCTTCTTCTCCCTCCACTCTCTTTCTTCCTGAAAATTTCCTCTTTATTTCTTCAACAAGTCAATTGCAAGGAAATGAGAGACGCTGCACAAATCTCTCTCTCTCTCTCTCCCTCCCTTTCCGCTCTCTCTCTCTCTCTCTCTCTCTCTCTCTCTCTCTCTCTCTCTCTCTATCTCTCTCTCTCTCTCTCTCTCAATCCTGCACGTTGGGTAGAGGAGGTGCGGCTATAGGGTCCAAAAGCGATCGCCGCGCGTGTTCCTGGTGACCACGCCGTGTCTCCGTGCAGTCTTGCCCGCGTCTAGGCGCGCTGCTGTGCGGGGGACATGCGGAGTGTGGCGCCCTGCACTCCGGTCCAGGTGAGAAGAGTCTCTGCTGCTGCTGCTGCTGCTGAGTCAGAGCGCGCCCGGAGGGATGGAGACGCATACGCACGCACACAAATCCAAAATAAAAATAAAAATAAAACAACAAAAAATGCACACCGAAACGAAGAATTAAAAAGCAAAACAAAAACAGTGAAAACACTCGACGGAAAAGTTCTCCTTCCGTGCTAACATAAAGTTTTTATGTTTTTTTGTTGCGGCAAAACGCGGACTTGACGCGGAGGCGCTTGTTAGCTGTAGTGGAAGCTCGTTCTCTCTTTGCCGCCTCTCTCCAACCAGCAAGCAACAAGAACGCGCATCTTCCCGCAGCCGTACAGATCACACTGGTCCCTGCATGCATGCGCGGTAACCTTCCCTGCCTCACAGCATTATGGAGTAACCCGCTCCCCCTTCTCCACAGACGATTTTCTTCGCTCCCTTAAAGGTGCAGCAGGGTGCGCACTCGGGGCTCGCCACGCGCATTCGCCGCAGCTGCAATCCGCCAAAAAATACAGAAAATCCCCTTCTTTATTAGCCTATACACTGAAGAAAGATGGATATGGGGGTGTCCACTTCTTAATATAAATGGCTAAACGTACATGAACGTAATCGAAAGATAAGTAGCCCCCTGATATGCTTTTGCTTGCCAGCGCTGCCATAGGCTGGAGGGACGGACAGTGCGGAAGGGAGGGAACGAAGGAAGAGAGAGCGTGATGTAGGCGACACACACCTGATTAAAGATGTGGCATATGAAGGTTAAATCATCTTAATTGGAAAAAACGAAATAATATCTTTTGAATCTGTTGTCTGTTTAATTCATGAGCCCCAGGGGAGTTTTGGTATACAGACAGCTTCACCCGCGGCATTCATTAATTGACCTTGACAAATATATAAGCAGCGACAACCAACAACCAACACTACCCCCCACCCCACCACCCTACACACACACACACACACACACACACACACACACACACTGATGCAGCAGGGGGCAGCAAATGGCATGCAGCCATGTCAGAAATACTCCTTAACCAATGAAGTAACAAAACAAATTAAACAGAAGCCGTACAAAACGTAATAATATTGGTGACATATTAGTTAGGGCTAGGTTATAACTGTTCTAGTTGTAAATTAAACAAGGAACACTTATAATGGACAGGTCTATTTGGAAATTGAATGTGTTTCACCTGTTAGTATGTATGCAATGGATGGATGGATGCCAAATGGACTGAGCAAATAAGTAAGTAAATAAATAAAGTTATAAAATAATATATTGTTAATTAAGTGTTCAAACAAGCAGTTATGCCACTGTGTGAATTCTGATTGGCCCATAGATGTTCAAACATCACAGGACTAGCTAGCATTAGCCCTGCATGCAGTCTCTGTCTCTCACAGTTAGCTTCCACATCATAGGCACACTCACCGCACCAGAAATAGGCTGCAGGAACCTGCCACTGCCTGCCCCCTGCCCCCACTGTCCCCCCACCCCCACCCCAGCCCCACCCCCCAGGCACACACACACCTCACCATAGCCAACCCCCCGAAATAAAACAGATCATTATCACTGACTCGGGCCATCCCAGCGAAGATGACAGGGGCAAAACAAACACTGTGCCTCTCACACTGCATACAAAGTCATTCTTTTTATGTGTTGATTTCTCCAAAATATCTTCCCCTGTCAGTTGGGTTGCTTTGCTCTTGCAGTTGTGACGTTGCAAGTAGTCTGTCCGTCTGTCCATCTGCCTGCCTGACTACCCGCCCCCTGTGGTGTGGCCGGTGGCGATCGCAACACTAACGCCCCACTAGCGCCTTATCAAATGGGTTATTATTGCAAGAAACCCTTTACTGTAAAGTGTCCTGCACTACACAGTTGCAATATGACAGTTCCTTAATTCTGCCAACAACTATTTCTATGTAGATTTATTTTTGTTTGGATGAGGAGACACACTCTTTATCTCAGCTAAATCCCTGGATTTACGATATTAATACCTATACTGTGATATGAGTGAGGAGAGGTTCTAATCACAATTAGTATCCCGCAAAATCTTTTATATATTTACATTTCATACCAAGAGATTTGAGGAAGATTTAACAAATGTATCATTAACCACTGTAATTGAAAATTATGTTAATTCAAATAGAGCATTTATAATATACATGCATTATGTTTCAACACAATATACAAATTAAAATATATATTTTCATTACAAGTAAATTACCTTGCTGATGATGCTGCTAAAATAAATGAATCATTTCCCATCTTTATGCTACAATTCTGTACTGTTTGAAATTGTGCAATCTCTAACTACTTTATATTCTTGTTGCCTTAAACAATAGCTCCCCTGCCATAGGTAGGTAACCAGCCTAGCTTGACCACAACTAGCTACAATATGCAATTAGATGGCGGCAAACATATTTAGATATTTCCAGTTAGTTAATAATAACATAATTTGAAAACCAACACACGCAGATTATGACATAGGCCATTGGGCAAGAATATCTTATTTAAATGTGCTTATCCTGGACCTACGACTTCTCTCTATCATACGGACATCACACTACTTCTGTGCCATCGATGTATTATCTCCATATATGTCCCGCATAGACACCAGACAGAATCAAACCTGCAAATGGAAGTGCTTTCATGAATGGGGAGTATAAAACGTGTTACATCAATCAGTCCTTAACAGGAACAAGTTGGACATTAATGTATATAAAGCTTTTACATGAATAAAGATTAATATGGGTATGCTTTTAAGACTCTTATTAACGTAAACTACTAGAACTGTATTTAGCACTGTCCCATAAAAACAAATCATTTAAAGAGGACCAATAGCTTTAAGTAAATCTGAATGATATCAATCTGCAGTTGGTTCAGAGACTTGTAAAGAGAGCTTGGCTGCTTGGGAGAGCTGAATAATTCAGGCCATGTTATGGGGTAAAAATGGGGAAACAGTAAGCCTAATGTACATCCTCAGACTTTTCATTTATTAGCGTCTCTCAAAATCCTCACAGTCACAATTCAACTTTAATGAGTGAGCATTTTTCCAAAGTGAACCCGTGTTCATGTTTAGTGTTAACAGCAATGAAGGCGCCTGGCTGTGTCTGAGAAAAACCAAGTAGATTCCTACTTAACTGTAGTTACATTTTTATTTTTTGCAGAGTAGACATTATTGTTGTTTATTCTAACTGCTGTATTATTTTTAGCTGGCCACTCAAACCTGAAGAGTAATTTCTGGAGTATTATAATGACTTTTTCCTGCCGGGTGAGATGCTGCAGGTTTAAAGTGCATTATGGGTAAATTCTTGTAAGAAACAGTGGAATACACTGTGGTGTGGCAGACCAGTGGCTTTCAAAGTTGCAGCCAGGCCCTTTCAAGTGATCACAAAGGTTTTTTGAGGGGTTGGAGATGATTACATTATAGGTTATTCTTCATATTATGTTTAATAATGTATAATTCAAAATTGCACTGAGATGACAGATCTGAAATTGTGTTTTGTGTATTTGTCTTTCTTACAATAGATGATGACGTTCCTCCATATTTCTTCATAGGTTGTCAGACAGTGATTCCATAGCCATATGATTTCATCCTGCAGCTCAACTCATGAGCTACTGATGAGTTTTTATCTTGGGCTCATCTCTTTAGTCAATTACATTTTTGTGACTTGTCTCTTTTGTGCAAATTGTAATCTTGCCCTCAGATTCTTACTACTGATTGAGTGATTTACATTTTGTGGTATAGCCTCTAGTCTACGTAGATACCACTGACTGTTTTGGGGGTTTTCTTTACAGCTCTCACATTTCTGCTGATGCGTTTGATGTCTGGTGTTCAGTGCATTCGGCAGCATTTGTTTTAATTTTCATGACATTAAAAGTCTTTGAAAGGGCTATACCCAATTGTTGTGCAGTGGCTCTGACCGATTTCCCTAGTTTTCAAAACAGCATTTCCCCAAAAGACATCTCTCTCTCTGTTGTTCATGTTGGTTTGTCTTTTCTAACACACATGTTGTGTTTACAGACAATACCCAGGGATAAAACCAAGAGTAGACATTAATAACTATTTATTCTTTACCCAATTAACCTTACAGGACATCTAGCAATTGATTGGCGGCACAGTATCCCTAGGCAACAATTAGCCAGTGCTAGCAACAGAGTTTCTAAATAGGCTGGTAGCCGGGCCACCGATAATGTTTCTGCAGGAGCAAACTGCTTGGCTGTCATTCCAGCAGTAGTAAACATCTTTGACGGGTCTGGTCTGTGACTGTCCAACATGCACTGGCAGCGTTGCTTAGGAACCATGGCACATGGCTGACCTTAGAGGGATTGTCATAAAAATGTATGAAGTCCTTTTATTCATTTTTCTGCAGGACTGTCTGAACACACACACACACACATACGCAGCAGGGCCGTAATGAAGGACTGCTAGAGCACCTGATGTAAGCTGCAGACTCTCTCAAGCTAAATGAAGATGCACAGACTGGGGTGGCCATCATGAAAAGTACTAGGCTAAATGTGGACGTCAATTACTGGAACTGTTTAAACAGTATAAAATAAAAATAGAATAATACTGTGTTTAAACAGTATATATAAAGTTATTAGAAAGTACATGAACTAAAATGTAATTTTCATGAATCTCTACATTGTATTTATTAACCTCAGCTGAACATAACGTAATTAAAGCAACAGTGTTAATTTATTTGTATTATTTAAAGTTACATTTATTCGTATTATTTAAAGATACGTTTTCTTTTTTACATTGTTCTCACATCTAGTGTGACAATCCCTCTGAAACATCATTACTACGCTCTCTTTGACTCTATCCCGAACATCTAAGTCCCCCACAGGCCCAGAGGAGTTCGGGTGGATCACAGGGCCCCCCAGAGGATGTTAAGCGCTCCTCCATTGCATGTCTGGCAGTTTGTTGACACGGTATCGCAGCGACGTGCTTTCTAGCAAAGTGCTGCTGCTGCTCTACAGTTCCCACGGGGAGCACAGATGTTGTAGCCGTGCCCTCTCACTACCTCATGACATCTGCCACGCACGCACGCGCACACACACACACACACACAGATAGACACAGACACACACACGCACACGCACACATACATACACAGACACACACACTAACACAGATAGACACACACACACAGGCACACACACAGACACAGACACACACACTAACACAGATAGACACAGACACACACACGCACACACACACACAGGCAGACAGACACACATACGCACGCACACACAAATGGACAGGCAGACAGACACTGAGACAGACACACAGACAGACACACACACGCACACAAACATGGACAGACAGACAGACACTGAGACAGACACACAGACACACACACACACACGCACACAAACATGGACAGACAGACAGACACTGAGACAGACACACAGACAGACACACACGCACACAAACATGGACAGGCAGACAGACAGACACACAGACATACATGGACAGACAGACACACTCAAACACACACAGACAGGCAATGTACCCCTCTCTTCTTGAGCATGCTGACAGCCATGAGGCAGGCAGAAACAGATGGCACAAGGAGAGCCATGGGACCGGTGGCAGACAGTGGGCAGCGGGGAGGTGGCAGGTAGGGGGAGGGGGGCCCGGGTGCTGGCATGCTGCCCTGGGGCGTCATCTTAGCAGGGGGAGTGTGTACACAGCCTGCCTGTCAAGAGCGGAGGTCACCTTGCGCCGCACGACATCGTCATGTGTGATCCCCTCCACTCTCTGGGTGGTTTCACTGGCGTGGGGGGAGGGGGTCAAGCTGTGCCACGAGGGGAGGGTTTCTGGCGACAGTTAAGATAAGAGTTTAATTGTAATTAAACACAGCGTCCAGTCAGACCAGGGTTACAACAGGTTAGTAGCCTGGTGTAACAAGAAGGAAGCCTCCTACTGGTTCATTTTGAAACTATTGGACAGCGTTTAACCAATCGGTGTTGCTACAGCTGTTTTAGTCGCTGTTAAGAAACACGCTTGACTTCAACGTCATCACACGACCTCATCCCGGTTGGTCATGGGAACGCTAATGGGCACACACGGTTTTCCAGACCATAATCTCAGCGGAAGGAAATTGAGCTGAGAGAAATATTCGGGTTGAGCTGGGCAAGCATGTTAGCACAAACGCAACACACCGCTCCTGACGGGTCATGCTCTCACCGGAGCCATCTCTCAATACTGAGAACACAGCAGCAGTATCGCGTGTAGAGTCCTACAGGGCCGTGAAAAACAACATAAAATCCACTTAAAAGGTGGAGTCAGCGAATCTGGAGAAAGCTCGATGAGATTTGAACCAAAAAACACCTCTCCCTTTACTATAATGTTCCCTAAGAAACCCCCTCAAAATTGGACTTGCATCGCCATGGCTGGGACAGTGTTGTGTGGTGCAGTCTGCATCACTTTGTACTGTACTTCCATTTACAGATCCCACAGCCTGAAGCCACCCCCCCCTTTCCCCATTAAGGCAAAGAAATGCCACCAGATGCCTCAGTGTCTCAGACAGGCATTATCTTCTTAACGCCGTGCGTTTGTCTTTCGCCGGGCTGTTGGTTATTATTGTGGCAGTTGATGGTGACGGTGGGCTGGTAGCCTGGTAGTCTGTCTGTGGGACTATGGTCAGGGTTAACATCTACACACATGGTGGCATCCCTGGTGATCTATTCACATTGTAGTCTGTAGTCTATATTCTTCATATTATTTATTATTACTAATAGGACAAGATGAAAATGCACGGGAAACGGTGGTCAGCGCTGTATTTGATAACGTGCTACTCATCAAGAATTCAAAACCGGAGGAGGTCAGGACTTCATTTGCAATGAGAGAATGTGTCACTCACATGCTCTGTCAGAGCTTGAGGGGGCCACATTGACCTAAATACAAAAGTGCAGCAATGCTTGACCATCTGAAGGAAGGCATCGAGGAAAGAAACACTTAAGTCATTATTATTATTATTAGGGGTCAAGCAGCGAAGCTGCTGACACCTATTGTTATTGTTGGTGTTTTTATTCTTATTATTCCGACGGATTTTTCTGTTTCGGCATATTTCAGTCGAACATATTACGGTTTGCATGAAACATGGCAGATTGGCAGACATTTACCCAATTAGGAAAAATCTCAAATTACATCATGCTGAGATGAAATCTCGAGCGCCACCAACAGGTCAATGTTGCGATTTTCAAACGGACATATCTCCTGTCAGCTTTAACGTACAGACCCCAGGGGTCATATGATATCTCTTCTCATGCCCTACAACTTTGCAAGAAGCCATTTTTAAATGTGCCTAACTAGTTTCTCCGCCATTTTGAATTTTGCTTTCAAAACCCTAACCCTAACCTAACCCTAACCCTCCTCCTAGGCCATTTGTCCAATCTTAACCAAACCAAAAATAATCTATTCTACAAACGACAATAAGATAAAATTGGGGAGCGGGTCTGGGGTCCCTGATAGTTTGTTTTGGGGATGGTGGGAATGGGACTCCCGATGTTTGTTTGTGATTGGAGGGTTGGGATGATGAGTGTAAC
>JAODUH010000006.1:405504-428138 GCA_027564835.1 Typhlichthys subterraneus
TTCTACAAGCTGTACAATCACTACTTTACATTGCAGAAAAGTGTAATTTCTTCATTGTTGTCACATGAAAAGATATGTCCACATATTTGCAAATATGTGAGGGGTGTACTCACTTTTGTGAGATACTGTATGTATCTGTTCCAGATGAACATATACACAGTAACATAGAAAGCAATAGTTCTATATAAAGCAATGCAAATATTTTATATTAATGGTTTTTAATACTCGAAATAATCCTTAAACTCAACTAATGTTGAGATTTCACGTGATTGGGGCATGTTGAATCCCATCAAATAAAACCTGGAAGCTTGCAATTAAAAAAAGCAAAGTGAACAGAACAGGGCTGAACGCAGAGCTAAAGTGCCAGCGTTTTCAGTTGTCTTTTCTTGACCGTGCTTAACACACTGAGGATTGCTGGTTGATTGTGACCGCCCCGCCGGTACTAATACGGATATATAATCAGCTTTGCGTTCATTGTGCTAGTGTGCTACGAGATATACATTGGCTTGCTAAAGTATTCATGCCCCCTTTGTCACGTTACAATCACGCACGTAAATGTATTTTATTGGAGTTTTCTATGATAGACCAACACTCACTAAGGTGCAGTTACACTTTAATAGTAAAAGCATGTGTGCTTCAGGTACGGTTTGGAGTGCTTGTTCAGGTACTACAGCTACGGTTTGGAGAGAAAGTTCAGACCAGACATCTTCAAGGACTTCCAAGAGGAGACCGTCAAAGACTATGAAGCTGGTGAGTTTTACAATACCCGAACCCTGACTCAACATGTGTTGCTATAGATTGTAACTCTTTCTAGTATGGCTGTATCAGTGGCCACCATCCAGCCTAAATGTGCTAGAAATACTGTAGGTGATCTGCAAAGAGTAGTTGCATCTTGCTTTTGTCATTCACAGGTCAGCTGTACGGACTGGAGAAATTCTGGGCCTTCCTTAAATACTCGAAAGCTAAGAGCATGGAAATTGATCCCAAGTTACAGGAGCACCTGAGCAAGTTTAAACGTCTAGAAGATTTCAGAATTGATGTAAGTAGAATATGAATGAAGTGTAAACACTCGCACGTTTTAAAGTTAACTTGAAATGTAATGTTTGCTGCTTGTTTATTAATTACAATGCAGCCACTTCCTCACATTCACACGGTAAGGTATTAACACGTTCCCTGTTGGTTTCAGCCCCCCATTGAAGAAGGGGGCCGCAGGAGACACTCGTCTAGCGGGGACGGCCGGCGCCGACACCCCTCCCAGCCCTCCAGCCGGCCTCATAGCCAAGCCAGCTGTGGCCCCAGCCCCGCACCTGGAGCCCCTGGTGGCTCTGTAGCCCAGGGTCCTGTCAGCAGGGAGGGAGCCAAGACCAGCAGCCACAAGGCTGCTGGCCCTGCACCAAACACCAAGGCACCCAAATAACTGACCGGGCCACGCCACACAGATCAGCTCCGCTGTTCACCGGTTCTCTGTGCACGACAAGAGGGGAAAGGGGTGCAACTGCATTTTTTTTGTCCCTCCCATCTTCGTGAGAAAATTATGATTTGAGTTTAAAACGACAAAGAGAAAAAAAATTTACAGCTCTGCCATTATATTTACGAAAAAAAGATAGTTTGAGAAAGAAATAATTTGGCTTCATGAAGTTAAAGCTGAAGGACTGGACCATGTGCCTGTGCATCCCTACGTTTTTGTCTTTTTATATATGATGGCAGACTGCTTGTGGGGATATTCTTAGGACAGCGTAGTCAAATCTGCAGACCCCCCTGTCGATCAATGAACCATCTATCTAGATTGGAACTATCCTGCTGGCTGAAAACATAACATGATTCTTTACTCGCGTCTCAAATGTATGGATGCTAATTCATTTAGTTGAGTGGTGGGATTGGAAACAATGGAAAAATTGTGAGATACATTTCTGATTTACTTTTTTGAGCTGGACAAAGGAGGGCGGGAAAATAAAAAAAAAACCAAATACTAAAATTAAGGGGGAAAATAATCCTTCACAATGGACATGATCATTGAACGTTGCCTTATTTTAATGGTTTTACTGCTTATAACTTGTGCCCTCCACCTTAATGTCAATTGTACAGCATTGGAATCACAACTCATGCAATATTGGTTGACCCTCCTAGCAGAAGCCACTAGGTGGCACCAAATATCTGCCCAATCTTTTCTTCCCCACTGTCCCCTCTGCTGTCACTTCTCTGAACAGTCTTCCAAGTGTCATGGCCTGTTACAAATCCTGTCATCCATGAGCAATGCAAGCCTTGGCTTATTGTGTGCTTGAACCCAGAAGAGGAGGGGTGTACACATCGCCTGCCCCTTCAGACTCTTTAACCCCCCCTTCCCCCCCAAAAAATAGAAAAGTGGACTGCTTGTATCCAGCCTTCTATCTGTTCGACATCCATCCATTGACCAACACAGTGACTAAATGACTGGAATTGTCGATACGGATTACTTGAAGAAACAAAGGTTATCAGAGGAAGGCTGGTGCTGTATGGGAGAGATGCCTGTTCAGAGGACCGGGCCCCCCCAGCCCTGACCCCAGTCACGCTCGCCACCACTCCAGGTTTCTACACCAACGGATAACATGATGAAGCTCAATAGGAAACAAATTCACACCTGCCTCAGTGTGGAGAGGCCGTTCCAGTCAAGGAAATATGGCGGCGGGGGACAATGTCTGGTCTCTACACACTGTCTGAGCAGACTGCCATTGATTCAGAGTAAAATAAACTGCGGGTAATCGACACTTTGTCCAAGTCAAGTACTGATGATATCAAATAGACAAGATTTGTTTTTCCTCCGCTAATGTAAATGTGAATTTGACAGATGAAGAGAAATGATTACTCCCTGCTACGTGTTATTGTTTATAGAACAGATGATATATTCGCCTTACACGCGTGCGTACTCATTTTAATTTTTATGGTCTTTTATGATTATCTTTAATTGCTTTTTAATTTTCAATCAGATTTGTTTCTAGCTATGTTTTAGAGTTGGGGTTTGTCTGCATTAGTCTGCTTTATGCAAAAGGGAAATGGTCAAATCAGATGTAGGCATCTGTTGAAATGGCAACAAAAAGGTTTTTATACCTGAACAGAGAAATGTAAAGGTTTGAAATATCACAGTTGATGGCAAGTTGCTATAGTCAACCCTACCTAATTGATAGATTTTCAAGTGAAAAAAATTCATGGAGAATGACTTTAGTTTACAGGAAAACGTTGGTTAATAATGTTGTACTGCCAGCATTTTACTGATGTTTGTTCTGAAACAAAACATGTTAACTGAGCATAATTTAAATATTGCAACTATTCAGTGAACGGCACTTTTTTTTTTTAATTCTTAGTTTACATAATTGGCCTTTCTCATTAATTTTTCACCAGTTTTACTCTAAATTTGAAAAATCCTGGATTAGGATGATTTGGATGGTTCTTGGATGTTAGGGTGTCTAATTGTTATGTCCATCTTTGTTTGCTTAACTTTTATTTTTTGTTTATTTGAAGCTACCATTGTCATTAGAGGGGGGAAAACCGGAACATAATTGTTTTAAGCTTTTTATTATTTTTCCCCTGTCTTGTTGGCTTAACTACAGGGAGCTTTGGGATGATTCCAGAGTTTTATAATTGACACATCATTCACTTATAAAATTGTTTACGTGAGGATTAAAGTAAAAAAACAAAAACTGTCAATACAAGGGGAGGGGGCAAAATTAAGTCACAAAGAGCGTCATTGTAATGGCAATGCTGGTGTACAGCCTAGCAGAGGGCACTAGTTGGCGCTCTCATTCTGACAGCCACATGCCCCTTCCCCCGTAGCCTCCTTGCCATCACTGCTCTCTGGGACTAGGGTGAGAAAAGAGGGCAGCCAGGTGGCCTTGCGATTCAGCAACGTGAGCTGTGGCTAGCGCTGCAAACAAACTCCGGGGGCGCCATGCCCGCCACTTGACAGTTTCTCACGGACATTGCCGGCTGACGGGACACTAGAGAGGTGGATGATGGGATAGGAGTCGGAGAGAAGACAGTGAGTTGGAGAGGAAGAGTTGTCTTAGGTTTGTGATGTCCCTCAGTGGAATATGGCTGGAGGAAACGAGGACACAATTCCATAAAGCCATATAAATAACTAGCTCTATATGAACCATTAAAAAAAAAAATGTTAATAGTTCATTACAATATTTTAGGCTTGTCATGAGGAAAAATTAGGAAAAAATTTATAAAAAAAATATATAAAATGGAAAATGTAAAATACTTGAATAAGATCTTGTCTTATAACATTTAATATTCATAATATCTGCTTTGTAGGCTGATGTGATTCGCTATTAGTGTTATTTGTAATTTGTAGTAATTATGCTTTTCCTTAAATAAAAAAAAAAAAACAAAATGGACAAAAAAAACCTTAAACATTTGTCAGAGTGATTATTTATAGTCAGTGAAATCAGTGGTTGCATAGGGTGCAGAATGTTTACACATTTCTTTTTCATGTGTAAGCACATTCCATTAAAAAGTTAACATTTGTATGAAACTTCTTATTTGAAATATTAAATTTGTACTTTTAATTTCCTTTAGAGGTTGATTTTTACTTTACACCTATATGACAATATTAATCAGACATGCTACCCAATTATGCGACATAATGGGTTTAAATACTTTAACAATCCCTTTATACCACTAGTAAAAATAATTGGATACAAGTAGTAGATCGCCCTCGCGCTGTCCTATGGGTCAAAATGACCCGGTGCACTTGCCAGTAGCGGGCAGCAATCACAACACGGACATATGACATTCCGCGGTTTGCGCCCCCTGCTGCTAGTCTGCTGAAATGCCTTAGGACAGTGGGAGGGTTAACACATTTAAGGGACGGTTTAAAATTAATAAAAATAAAGTTTAGGGCCATAAAAGACTCATCTTTGAGCAGCTTTTCTACTACAGTACAGTCCAGCATTATAATGAAACATTTTACAGAAACAAAATTCTACAGTATGCAAGTAAGCGCACACATTTCTTTATTTCAGTTAATTACCAGAAATCCTTGTTAATTACTCCTGAGGATCACCTTTGCTGAACCACCCTTTAATGGTCCAATGATGTATCAAGTGCATACATAGTACATACCTACATATTAGCTTTCCATTCAAATGCATAACATGCAAGTATTCTTTGTTCCATTTAACTTTAGTCCCCGTTTAGAAACAGTCTCCCAACATCTGAGCGACGAGGTCTGCATAGTAAAGTAATCTCCTACCACAATGTCTATACTGGTAAACTGGAGAGGAAACAAACTTGTTTGGATAACAAGCTTGCATAGCAGAGTTAACACCGACCGTGTCATATCTGGAGTCACTAACATGACTGGTGTCTTGACGTTTTGTTATAATATAAGATTGATTAGGATACTAGATAGTATCCTGCCAACAATGATGCATTGTCCATAACACCAGTCTAGACACATGAGAAACCGTGACATATTTCTCCAAGACACAGAAAATGGCTACTTTTAAGTAACCATACAGCATTTAGAGAGTTATTCTACATAATATGGGACAGCAGGGTATTTATAATGGAAGCAATTTACAATTAAGTGCATTTGAGTCCAATAACAGTTGTAAATTGTTAAATACGCAAATATCTGTAAGGGAATGCTTAACGGTAGCATGTGTGCATCCACAAAGCATTTCAAATGTTAAATACCATTTTAAACTAGTTGGAAGGTAGAGGGTTTTCATAAAAAGGGACACACTTCACATCAAAAGACATTTTTGGGCCAAAGGCTGGTAGCTTAGAGGTCATCACTGGGACTTCTTGGGTTCATCTGGAATGCTCTCACTCAGTGGGGTGAGGCTGGTTAGCAATATGTGGCGCTCATACTGCTTGGTCTGTCTGAACTTGGCATCGGTACTGTGGAGTCTGTCCAACACACCCAGGACTCCAAAACACTGGTTAAACCTGCAACAAGTTAGAATTTATAGATGTATCTTCAATATCAGTACCGACTTAATACATGCCAGTCTTTAAACCATTAAAAATAATATGGTATAGTTGAGCGATTGTAAGCCAATACACATGGTCTATTTCACCAAATATATCATCACGGTCGACTAGCTGCCCGTTCTCTGTGCACGATTTAAAAAATAGAATCTGATGGCCTGGCTCTGTAAATAGGAACACAAGGGGGCTTCACCAGAAACACATGAAATCCCCTGGTGCTAAATGCTGAGTAGAATAGGCATAACAGCCAAATAGCTAAAGACATGCTAAAACAACAAAATACATTTTCTAGCGTTGCAAGCAAAAATAAAACATACGCATGTGTGTGTTTTTCTACTAATCACTTTACACCAATATGGGGAATGTGAAACAGAAATAGCGATATTAAAAGTACTAATATAAGATTGAACTTTCTGCCATCCGTACAATGGATATAGGCTACTGTATGGTAAAGGCCATCTCCGAATAGTGCATATAATCATTGAGGGTAAACTAACCCCTAAATGTAACCACGAATCTATACTCAACTAACCCATAAACGTAATCACTAATCTTAAAAAGAGGGTAATCAACTCCTAAATGTAACCGCAATAAGCAGAAAGGGCTAAGTGACGTAATCATTTAGCCAATCAGAGGCAGAGTAGGGCGCGTCATGGCGTCGCCATATTAGGATTTGTAACACTACATCCTGGAATAGCCCTGCCCTGCTTGTTCAACCAGCACCTGAGTCAAACGAGCGAGTTGTCATCAGGCACCGAACGATTAGAAACCAGGTGTGTTGGAGCAAGGAGACGTGCAGGGCAGGGGTCCTCCAGGACCAGTTTTATGAAACGCTGTTATAGACTGAATAAGAGTGGACTCACTTGAGATGGTGGTAGTCATGGAACTCTGGCGAGGGGAGGAAGGGCAGGTGGTAGCCACAATGGGAGATGGAGGTGCTGACCAGTGCCAGGCAATACCACAGGCTGGTGGTGGCCAGGTGAGAGCCCAGGATCATTGGCCCCATCACCGCCGGCAGCATGTTAGAGAACTGGGAGGGGAAGGATTAAAGCTTCTTCACTGAAACATTTGAAGCCACTATGTCCCTTTCATTCACGTTTTGCAGGCTGCTGTAAAAAATGGCTTTAGTGACTGATGGTATGGCTTTACATATTGCACAATATTGTGCGCCATTTCGTGAAGATAGAGTAATTTGAAGATAACTGGGTTATGATAGCTACATACAGTATGCATTTTCTTTCATTGTGTATTTTGTATTCTTCTCAAAACAACTATAGATTTAAATTACCACATGCTCTAGTGGGTGGGCATAGATGGAGACCAGTCCGATGGGAGCAGTCCACTCATGATGCTGTTTGTGAAAGTGTTTGTAAAGTGCAGGATGGTGGAACAGTCTGAGAATATAGAATGACGCATGTTATTTACAACCTTTGTTACACTTGGCCACGCTGTCCTGTTCCTTTACACAATCAGGAAAGCCTCAGCGCTAACCTAACCTTTATCCCCCCCCCCCCCTTTTAATAGCCACCCCCACTCCAACCTCCAGCCACCACACACACACACCCCTTAGTCCACACCCCCTAGTCAAACTTTTTTTTCTTTACCAACCTTTGCCTTTAACCCCCATCTCTGAGCAAGAACCATTCATAAACCGAGACAAAGTACAAAACGGAGCCAGAGACGATCCCAAACCATATTCAGAGCCAGATCTAGCTCCACGTCAAAACCCCGCCCCCCCAAATCCAAACCAAACAACCCATCCGAGTTGATAAGCTAGAACCAACTAGCCCAGACCAACACCCACAGGCCATGTCCAACCTGTGTGAGTAGTAGAACATAACCTCCTCCACAAGGCTGCAGAGGGCTAGGTCCATCAGGCCCCAGTGGAAGGTTGGAAGCTCAGGACCACAAGGGTCCCCCCTCCATCTCATGAAGTGGTACACCCCCACCACCATGGCTCCTGAGATGAACACATGGTTGAAGAACACGACCATCGCAGCATGGCGAAGCTTCACTGGGTCCACCTGCAGCCAGAGGCAGAGAGAGAGAGAGAGAGAGAGAGAGAGAGAATGGGCATATTCCATCAAATTATAACAAATACACATCTTGTTTAGCGTGCACACACAGTGTACATCAAACCATGTTGTCCGACATGTTTATCCATCACTTGACATTTGCCTAGACTCACAGTTGTTATGACTGATAAGATTGTTTCTTGCATAACTTGGGTCATGTCGTTATTGCTATAGGATGCTAGAGG
This sequence comes from Typhlichthys subterraneus, assembly GCA_027564835.1. NCBI lineage: Eukaryota > Metazoa > Chordata > Actinopteri > Percopsiformes > Amblyopsidae > Typhlichthys > Typhlichthys subterraneus. The sequence continues at coordinate 413,738 of JAODUH010000006.1, forward strand.
CAAAATGGTTATCTAGGGGTTACTTCTTGTCACGCACAGCATCAGATAGACTCAGTTATACAGCGGAGCAGAGGAGTTCCGCTGTACCCATTTTAACTTTGGACCTATATTGTAAATTAATATAGATAGCGGAACATCAACTATTAAGTGAGGTTTGATGGTAAATTGACTGCGTTTATGGCACTTATCTAAGCTACCGGCCACTTAACGTGCCGTACATGATTGTATCGCTTTCTGATAACCTGTCACCCAGCTCTACCCACTGTTGCCACTATACAGGTAGACAGTAAGGCTGTCTAAGCATAGGCTAAGCATACATGATGTGGTTTGACAGGTACATTCAGTACATTAAACCTCCAGTTATCTCAGAGGGGGCTTGCATTATCTTTCCAGCGTCAGAAAACATCCACTAATCAAACAAGTTAGTGGACTTTGGATAGATGGAAGCGAAGGGAACAGCATGTTTAGATGTCAGGTGAAACTAATATACGATTGGATTTACCTGCTCATCATTCATTAATCCACGTACTGCAGAAGTTACAAAACGAGATTAATATAGCATTAAAAATATGTTGCCAAGCATCATCTCACAGAATGGGAAGTATTGTCAACTTTAGAGCCTGCTTTCAAAAGCCTTCTATACAAATTATATTGTACATAAAAAGTGAAAGATGGGAATAAAACAAGCTGTTGCAGGGAGATTCACATCGAAAGTACACATTCTAAATAAACATCCAAATTCTTAAGGCACAGTAGTCAAATTCACAAAATGTATCCTAAAATTCTGTTAGTTTATCGTTCTGTGCTGAAGCCCTGGCTCCAGAAATTGGAATACAAACAAAGTTGTGCATACCTGCACGCAACAACAACTCGATAGGCTTTGCAATGCGTTGCAGAGTGTGTGTGGCACAGAGCTTCTGAGGGAGTCGTTTTGGTTTGAGTTGGCAAACATTGTGGGAATGACGGACCCTGCCTTTACGATGATCTCAGCACCCCTGAAGCATGTTGTGGCAAGCCCTACACTGTAAGAGCCGCTGCTCTATCCCTACTGGTGAAGGATCTGGGCCCGTGGCTTACCGGGTTGTTCTTGTCCACCTGGATGCGGTAACGAGTGATGAAGGATGGTTTTCCAGTGATGTCCACAATTAGCAGAAGAGCATTGGTTCCCCAGAAGGCTACTGTAGGACACAGCATTGTCCCTGTTGACATAAGAAGAGAGTGCAAAGTAACAGCAATAAGCACAGATAAAATAGAGACAGATAATGGACCAGAAGTGACTTTATAACTAGGCATTGCAGTTTGGTACAGTGTGAAGGCTGTGTATGTATACAAGGGGTGCATGATAGTGATCAAATTTGATATTGCAAAAATTTACCATGAAAATTGCAGTATCGATATTTATATATTATTAAACATGAGTAAAAACACAGTTATGGGAAAATGCATCAAAATATATTCATAACATAAAAACAACACATTTTCAACTGTCATATTGGACTGTTACACCAGTAATTCCAAGCTACCAAGGAGGCATTCTTTTTTGACCACTAATGTTTACTCTTCGATCTCTATTATGTCATTAGCTTCCTCAGCCACACATCTTACTTTTCTGTCTAAATCAAACACAACTAAGCTAAACAGCCAACTCTCTCCACAAAATAAACTGAATATTGCACTTCCTGCAACATTTGCTATACAATATTGAGCAAGGTGATATTGCGATAACAATACTGAGTTGATATATTGTGCACCCCTAATAATGATGTGCCACTGGATATGAAGAGGTAGACAAACATTCTGGCCTCATTACAGCCAAAGAGTTCTGCATGTGAGGAGCAATGCACAGTACAAGGCTCAGAATAGACACTATATGATATTGCACACAACAGCCTCATTGTGGCTACAATGACCAAAATGTTGAAAATCAATACCTCACACACTCCACACAGCTATTCTGTAAATGAACGTTTACAAAATGGACAAGCCAACATTTTGTCCCTTATAACATCCCTCAAAATATGAAATGTTCTACTGCGATCTGACTTGCTTTGATAACACAAAAGAAGGTGCATGCAGGGTGTTTGCAGGCGTGGTAGTGGTTGCTCGCTGTTAAACCAACGTCTTCGTCTCTCTGACAGCCAAAAGAAATCACAGATTTCCCCTTTTAGCCAAGCCATTTCAAATATGCGCTGTACACTCAAATCCCCATCCAGTCTGCAAACCAACATGTCAATATGCAGTACACGATTGGCTGAGTCAGTAGAGTGTGACCATTGTGACATACTTGTACAATAAACAACCACTTCACAAAAACACCTAATGTGGTCCAATATTATTGCCGTTACTGCCTTGCTTGTTAAAACTCCACTGAGTGACAAGTCAAGCTCAGCTTGAGGGTTAAGAGATAAACAGTCCCTCACCCAAGTAGAACAAGGCGGCATCATGGCCTTCGTAATGCACGTACAGCCTGGTCCATAGGTTTTGCCAGAAATCTCCTGAAGCGCCCCAGAATCTCTGCAGATGCCTGAATCGCCAGTCAAATCCAACATTACAGAAAAAAAAAAAGTTTATCCTTCGAGACATCACAAAGTATGTGAGAAAAATTACAATATTAATATTCATATTGAGGGCATACAACAGCATAACAGCAATGGTTGGAATATAAAAATAATTTAAACATTTAAATAGATGAATTACTCAGTACTACAAGGTCATTAAATTCATTTGTTAATGTAAATGTATGCAATAATGTACAGTAATATTTACAAGCTGGCATTTCTAACATGTGAACCATCATGTTGCTGTTGTGGCTTCATGTATGAAAAGCAGGCTTTAAAAGCCTTTGAAAGTGCAACTGTGATGAAAGGTTGTATAACCTGACTTGACTTGTAAATCCATTGTAGCCTTGTCAACAGTTAAGGTTGGGCAGCGAGGGATGCCTGCCACATTGAGTCTATTTCTTTGTGTACTGATGTAAACTGCCATGGGTTATCCTGCTGTAGTGCTCAAGTGTGCTTTCAGTCTAGCATGGCTGGTCCGCACTGTTGTAGCACTCATAGCATTAGCATCTCAGTGTCAGTAGGCTACAGGGGAAGTGTATATTGGGAGGGGGGGGGGAAGGGGGAGGGGTGGGCTACCATGTCAACGAGTTCCCAAACGCGGCCAAGAAAAGCAGGCCAGAGCCGATCACAACAGCTGCTTTCTTCACTGAGTCCCACAGCTCACCAGAGCCGTCCTGCAGTGAAGAGACACAGTTAGGATTACAGGTGAGAACTAAAATACAATGCAGCTGAACCCCTGCAATCTTCCCTCTCGCCCTGTTCCGGGCTTTCAAGAGTGTTATGGCCCCTGAAAGTAACAAATCATTCAGAACACAAGCCTCCAGCGAACACAGGTTTTAAACAGTAACCCACTGATGGGGTACATTTCGCAAGCCTGGTGTAACCAGACCATATTCACTTTGTGAATATAGTCTGGCCACGTACGCTCCATTGGGAAGTGTAGGGAACAGTCCACTGGTTAATTTTGAAACTATTGGACAGCGTTACCACAACTGTTTTGATGGGATGGAGGTAAAGTTGGTTTTATATTCTCACATTCATCAGACATTCAACAGACATTTGCCAATAGCCATTTAGATTTGAAAATCAACAACTTTTTCATTGATTGACATGGACAAACCAAAACAGTTATAATTAATTCTCCACATGCCTGGCCTACTTTTACAACCTTTGGTTTTACTATAAGGAATGTCATGGCTCATAGCCACCTTGCTCATTCAAGAAGTTTTACCACTTTAATGTTAATTAAAATCCCTGAATCACTGTTCGCATGACTGTTAATAGAAATAAATGTAGCTTGGCAGGTTAGGCTTGTCTTGACAGAATAGCCCCGACACCCTGACATATACATCACTAAGTTTGGCTCAGACTGAACAACAACAGTTAATGCAGTGGTTGTTAAAATGGGGGTTAAGTTCCACTGAGGTTGTCACAAGATGAGCAATGTTTTGTTTTTGTTATAGTTTTAAAATGTGTACATTTTTCAGTAGGGCTAATGCTATCATTAGTATTATTACCATTTGCTCAAGAAGTTTTAAAACCAGTGAACTTAGTTAAAGTTGACTTATTTATGAAAATACTTTACATATTGTTTACGTACAATGTGTATATCAGCAATGTACCTGAACATGTCAGTATTGTTATTCAACATTGTGGTTGCCAATTTATGAAATTCCCCCAAAGAAGTCAGTTACAGTAACATTATTTTCTAATGCAAGATGATTTCACATTATAGTCTCAACATTTACATTGTTAACTATCTATACTGAAAATAAAAGAGCAGTAATATTTACTATAGTAAGTGTAACTGGACCAAACTACTGTACAACTTGATTAACAAAAACAACGTCTAAGCAAAAATAGTAGGCTACTTCATATATTAAGTGCAATAGAAAGGACTACTAATCTATCAAAAAGCAAACAACTTGGAATGTAAAATATGCTAAAATTGCAAACGCATGATTAATGTGATTGTTTACTTATAGCTCCAATTGTATTATAGAATACATTATATGTTGTGATCCTACCGGTCTTCCTTTGCTGTCGATACGTTCATCCTTAACCTTTAACCTGTTCTTTTTCAAATTGAAGATAATTCCTAAAATGAATGGAATAATTAAAGAATGAATGGTTAATATGATTAAGTGTTTGTTTAACCTACGTGTATTTTGCTACTTAAAAAAAACATTTTCGTGATACATCATAATGCAGTGAATTGCTTTGTGTAAAGGTGATTTTGATAGACAATGCTCTTCCACTAGCCTATGTGGAAAACACCTGTCCTACTTTCTATAGGTTTAAATAGCATGTTTAGTTCGAACATGAATAATATAGGCTATGTTAGTTACAAACTACAAATAAACGCGTTGTAATTTATATCAACCAAACCATCATTAATATTTCAAACTTTCTGTCATAGTGATCGGCTAAACTGAATGAATATTTTAACGCTGCATGAGCCTGCACCTGCAGTCTCATCGAGTTTACTTGGAAATCATCCATATCACAGATAACTGTTATACTTACTTCCTGTGCCAGTGTTCATCTTCATCTGTGGCAAATAAACAGCACTGAAAACAATTTCTGCTTTGAGCCAAACCGTGTATCCATTTACAATGTGATAGCCTACGTATCATGATTGGTGAATCTTTCGTCAGCTGACTAGAGACGGAAAGCGCGTCGTTCCCTATCTGTGTTTATCGTGTCAAATTCTGAAGATGAATCAATTTGGTCCTTATTCGATAGCAAGTTCAATGCTGGTGTCAATCTGAAACCAATTAATACTGGAATTAACATCTTATTTGTGAAGTAGGCTAGGCTTCCCTATAGTATATTAATGCTGCGAAATACGCTAATCGTTATTTTAGTTTTGCCTAAGATTAAAAAGATGATCTATGCCACTTTGAAAAAACCCTGCTCCCAGCGCCAAATATAAGGTTTGATTCCCCCCACCCCGTTAAACTCCCCTCCTTGATAGAGGCCTACAGACAGTGCTTTCAGATAAAACAATATTTATTATTTCAACAACCAGACTACGATAACACATTAAGCTGTCTGCAAAAGTGGCACATCGGTCATAATAAAAACACAATACACTATAGGGGTGCAAAACAGTGACATAGGTCCCCTTAAAGAAAATAACCCAAAACAAATTAGTTATAAAACATCCCAAGAACAAAACACTTACTCAATGAACATATACCAAGCATGGCCCCAGCCTATTCTCCGTCCAAGATAAATCAACACATTATCATCTAAAAAACAAACAGTTAATTACAACTAAAACTACAATAGATATATTATACAATTTCAACAATCTTACCAGCAAAATACTCCACCAGCGGCATCTCATGCAACCCCCTGGTCGTGTAACGATCTTAGAAAACACCTGCGGTTACCCATACCTGATTTCACTTCCCTTTAAGGCAAATGCGCTGCGGCTTACCTTATACCCTATACTAACAGCGCACCACCAAATAACACAGCCCAGCGGCACCTTACATATGTCTGATATTTAAGGCTGAACAGATGGATATGATGAGAACGGATATTCAACAGGTGTAGTTATCACGATATGCTAGCCTAATATACTAGCCTATAGGATAATGTCATGAGCATTCAAATGTTTGTGTGTAGGCCTACCAAGGTTAAATCTTATAATTGTATAGCGACCTTAGTTTTCTAACACCTATAGACTACCCACTCCCCAACGCAGTTCGCTCTCGAAACCAAAGACGCATCACCTGCATGCAACTGGGAAGTAATGGCTGCTGGTTCTCTATTTCGGCGTCTTTACACTCTACTATTTTGCTGTCTAAAAGTCTCCACCTAGTGGCCACCTAATAGATGCCCAAGTAAACTACAATAGCCTTCATCCAAAAGGTTCAAAAGACGCATCTCCACATATTGCGCAATTTTCAAAATTCATATCGGCATTTGTCTCCCGATAGAAGAAACGTTATCATGGCCTGTAAAAACATATGGTAAAAACACAATGCAGTCTCAGACAGTGTGAGAAGAAGCACCAACCAATGTGGTTCTATCACTTCCTCACATACTCCTTTGAATGTTTTATTGGAAGCACTGGCAATGCTGAGACTAATGCCCCATAGCAGTAGATAGTAGTATTAAAAAATTATCTTATTTTAGCGTACAAGAAAATAACCAAAAATATCCATCTTTTAATATGGACATGGTAATGACATAATAATGCCTTAGAGATCCACCTCCTTGGTGGGAAATGCTTAATTAGACTTTAGTAGCCTGGTAGGCCTATCAAATAGCAATGCCTATTTACATATATAAATAACACTAACACGTTTTTTTAAGTGGGTTTTCAGAATCACAGAAACAGACACCTATTTGTATAATGCACAATTCAGCTCTGACCTCCAGTGTTGAAATAAGTTATAACATGCCTACTTTATTATTTGCCATCTCAGTTCACGTGAATGACGGGACGCTGACAGCGCACTATGTGGATAGCAGCAGCATATGCCTAGACTAGAGGATAGCCTATTTGCAGATATAATCTGCCTGGTGCCCGTGCCGTTCACACTATTGCAAGCCGTTTGTCGGTCCTTTTGTGCCCTTATCACATGGTCCTACAATGTTAACTTAATGAAAGACTATGTTTAAAATTAAAAAAGTTTTAGTTGAATATATCAATAGGTTAGATGTGTAACTAACAAATGAGATCTATGCAATAGCTGCTTGAGTTTAAATCAATATGTCACGTGTTTTTAAAGCAGCCAAATAATGCAGGGATGACTGATTGGTGTCGAATAGGTAGGTGAGGCTTATCGTTGTGACTGAACTGGATGGCAAACACATGGCAACAGCGGCGTTCACTCAGTTCAATATTTAGTTCGCTGTGGATTCTGGGAGGACACTACCCAGTCTGTCTTGTTACCGAGGGCTACCACTGGATCAGAGACGAATCGCTGTGTCTCATATTCTGTAAGTCATTTAATGGATTTAAGTAAAAGCAGACAGGGTCACTCGCCGTTCTACCGGAATGGTCGAATATGTTGCATATTTTTCGAATTGTTCGTGAATGTTGCCATTTCGTCTTTCCCTTGCGCCGAGGCCGAGACTAGAGTGTGGAGAGGAAGGAGTGGGCAGATCCGCGACTGACGTTTTGGTTTGTTCAGAAATCCCGAGGAAAACGTGGCTAGGGGAACAAGCTAATGGCCAAGGGAAACAACCTTGTTGGTACGACGCGTGTTGCAGCTACTATCTCGAATGGCAATACATCTGCAGATATGGGAATATGTCTGTACACGTGACGTGATCTATTTAGAATGCTCGTTTCTCTGTCAATGGTGCGCTGCTAAATAAACTGAGCTGTCATTGTAACCCCGCGACCTGATAGGCTGCTTATTCAATATAATCTGTATAGATTTGGATGGGTGGCCTGTTTTAATATGGTTACAAAATATATCTAGCCTAAGGTTTGGGGAAATTAAATATAATTTAATGAACAGAAGATTATGAATCTATAGTAGCCTAATCATAGCACGACGCGACATCCCGACCCGGGCGAATTGTAACTCCACAAAGCATATTTCCATATATTTCCTTTTGTTATTCCTGTTCGTTCTCTCTCTCTCTATCTCTATCTCTATCTCTCTCAAAAACATTTACGTTAGTTATGAGGGAATTAATGTGAAAACAAATGAGTATAAAATATGTCAGTTTGTAAATTAACTTGGTTAGTAGTAGCCTCAGATGTTTGCACCCCAACTGTAACTAAAAATAGCCTTTACATAAAATAATTACAGGTCAGTGGGTTTTAATAATGCTTTTTGTGCGGTGAAAGGATTTATCTTATCCAGGGTAAATTAATGAATAGGGTCACACTAAATTAATCTGCCATTAGATCACTCAATATACCTCCTCAATACAAGGAATGAAATCACATTTTAGCACTAATGTATCTGCTGTGTTGGCTCATACCCCTTTCCTTCCCTATTCCCACACATTTAGGATATTCTTATGAAATTACTTTAGCACCGTTAGCATAGTTCTTTCGGTGGTAAAATGCATATGTAACTCAGACTTACAAATCTGAATGGCTGTTTGTTCTAGGCTTTTTAAAACAAAAAATTAATGAAAGAATATCTGGTTGTTTGTCATACACAACCTGTGGCAACAAGAAGTGAAATGGCCAATCAATGTCCAGTTTGTGAAAGCTTTAAAGGCCCCCAGTAATTCCAGTAATTTTGTATACCGTTGCCTTGAATCTCGGCAGAGCCTCAAACTGGTAGTGGTACCACCAGCACCATGTCCAGCCGAGGAGGAAAGAAGAAGATGACCAAGACCTCCAGGTCGACCAAGGCCGGGGTCATCTTCCCAGTTGGGCGCATGTTGCGCTACATCAAGAGAGGCCTGCCCAAGTATCGCATTGGTGTTGGCGCACCAGTCTACATGGCTGCAGTTCTGGAGTATCTCACCGGTGAGAATGGGATTCATTACAGTCATCAGAGAATCAGAACAGTAAACACAACTCTACACTTTAAATATAAACGTATTCAGAATCATATGTAAATGTTCCAATAAGGGGGGTGGTAAAGCAGCAATAATTGACCAGTGAATTGTAAATCTAGATTTCATGCTTGAAACGTTGGTATTCCAATTGTTGTATTTTTATGTTATTTATAAGTAACTGTTATTGGTATGATTTATTGACTCTCTTAGACCTAGCTCTTCAGCTATGTCAATGATTAACAATAGCTAAACAAGTGTGGTGACTTGACTTTACAATTCGCAGCCTACCTATTTCAAAATATTTTTTTGATTCAATGCATGAACAACATTTTAAGACATGAGGATAATTCTTTCTTTGTCGCTAGCTGAAATCCTGGAGTTGGCAGGAAATGCAGCCCGGGACAACAAGAAAGGTCGTGTAACACCACGACACATCCTCCTGGCCATCGCAAACGATGAAGAACTGAACCAGGTCAGTTGTTGCCCAAATTACAACTAGGTAGTTTAGCATTTAGCAAAAACCTTTTTCCAAAAGTGATGTACTGTGCGGATTGCATCGACATTCTATTGGTTACCATACGTATTACAAGGAGCTATGGTTTGGATATCTTGCTCAAGGATGCTTACAGGTAGGCCAACTCAGAGGCTCTAATCCACAACCATTTGTCTGGTGCTCTATCCCACAAGACAATACTGCTCTTATTGGGCTGTCATTTGTGTGGACTGGCCACTGCAAAGCCCATAGAAAAACCAGTTGTAGCTGTGTAGCTGCATGCATGTGATTGACAGGCAAGGTACTGTGTATTTGCTGGACCAATCAGCTAAAAGAGGCCATCATTGGTTAGAACCTTTGGGCCTGGTGGAAATCTAAATGTACTTGATACAGAGGCAGGGTCTATCAACGAGAGCAGATATTCTCACAGAGCATTTCACTCTCTACGAGCTGATGGATGTCTATGGCATTTTGTAACACATTCCCCTGAAGGTATAGCTCTACAAGCCTACCTTTGTTAAAACCTAGATATGATTATACATTACCATGCGTGATGTAAGAAGTTGGACCAAACGCCTCCATCTATATGCCTGTCCTAGCTGCTGAAGGGTGTGACCATAGCAGCAGGAGGCGTGTTGCCCAACATCCACCCAGAGCTACTGGCTAAGAAGAGAGGAGCAAAGGGAAAGCTGGAGACTCCTGCCACGCCAACCCCCGAGAAGAAACCCAAGACGGCCAAGAAGCCAGTCACCAAGAAACTCGGTGGGAAGAAAGGCGGAGGAAGGGCCAAGGTAATTAGCATTATTTGACTAGGGCAGAGGTCATATTTATGCTACAGTCATCCATTTTTATTTGACGCCTACTCTTCGTAGCCCCATGACACATTTTGACTTGTTGTGTACTGTACAAACTCCTTGCTGGCTGGTACAAAGGCCCTGCAGACACAAACTGATATGAATGCACGTGCATTGTGTACTATCTGTGCAGTGTAAAGCAGTCTGTACTGTATGCAAATTGTCACCTTGCCTCTTGACACCTTGAATTCTTATAGAGAATGTACAAAATATTACGGTCATATTGGACCAGTGGAGCTGAAAACCAAAAAATAAACCATCCAAAATAAATAAAGAAACCATTGTGAATGTGCTAACATTAAATATCCCTTTAAGGCTAAGTGAATGTGCTAACATTAAATATCCCTTTAAGGCTAAGTGAATGTGCTAACATTAAATATCCATTTGAGGCTAAGTGAATGTGCTAACATTCAGTATCCCTTTAAGGCTACGTGAATGTGCTAACATTCAGTATCCCTTTAAGGCTAAGTGAATGTGCTAACATTAAATATCCTATAAGACTAATTTATTGCTTCCCACAGAAACAAGGAGAGGTGAGCAAGGCTGCATCGGCAGACAGCACTACAGAGGGAACAGCTGACAGCTTCACTGTGCTTTCTTCTAAGAGCCTGTTCTTGGGCCAGAAGGTATGTCTTCCCAGAAAGCATCTGCAGCAACTGTGTTAATTTAAACCATTTAATTTAAAGCTGAACTATGTTGCAACAGATCCAGCCAGGTATTGATGCAGCTTTTAATAACTAACCGTGAATAGTATACGTTCAAGGGATATTAAAGAAAAATCTACGTTGTCAGCAACTACTGTAGCAAATTAGCAAAAATGTAATGTAGCAAAATAGCAAATTGACTTTGACTCATTAAAGGTGCTATACTATACATGTATAAAATAGTATGTCTGGTCTACACACAGAAGCCAATAGGCTACTTAAGTGATCTGTTTATAACACCAAGGCAAGAACACCACAATTCAACTGCTGCTAACACCTGAGAGCAGACAACACTGCCATTTTATAGTGTTCCTGCGTGACTGGTTAGTTTTGAGCAAGACTATCCACAAGAAAACAGTCACAGTCAGCCAAACGGTATCAATGGCATATGGAACGGTATGCTATGGTTTGCAGGCAACTGCAATGTTTCAGAGGTGGAGTGCAGACCAGAAAAAAAACAGGAAAAACCAGGTGATCCATGAACAATCCTTGCACGGTGTATAATACACATAGGCAACCCGACAGAAAACAGCACACATGCACACAGTCGCAGTGTGGAGAAACAGTAAAAGGAAGATGGAACACATGATAAACCTATAAGCTGCCCTCAATTTGCATTTAACGGTTTACTTACGGGTCCAGAAGACACTTTGAGTAGGCATCAAACATAATCCATTTAGGTTGCTACTCACATCTGTATCATATCCAGCAGTAGTGTCTCCAGAGCATTGGGCATAGATAGCGATCGGGCTGTAACTATGTCTTGTAGGCTACACGATCACACTAGGCTATAGTTTCAGTAGAACAATGTTGGTGTAATTAACAGATATGACGAAATGTAAGTTTTATAGCATATTACTGTAGGCTACATATTCTCTCAGACTTCACCTCCTTGTGCAATCAGCACTCATTTTAAAATACTTCTCTATGAAGTGATTACATTTTATTGTATATTTTAATGTATTTGTGTAATTGGCTGGAAAGAAATATTTTTACGGGTTAGGGTTAGCAAGCAGGAACTTTAGCTCTCATCCATAGATAGATATTTTTTTTTTTGTATTGGTTAGGGGCAATACAAAGTGGTATTACAAGGCTTGCAGGCTGGCCAGGCCGTGGCCATCTGTTTATTTTAGAACATTTCTCCACAACGCAGTACATACAGGTCTTTGCAACTGTATTGATTTATGGACATTTTAATGGAACATTACATTTTAGCTAGTGGATAGATTCCGTTACATGGCTTTAAACTCAAGAGAATGTATTCATTGGAAAGATAAAGGTAATTTTATAGACAGTTTTGCCTCAGTTATAAACCAGAAAGGTACGGTACTTGATTGGGTTAAGTAATCAGACACTGTAGCTGCTAAAATCAATTGAATATAATGACCCAGATTAATTTAATTACCCTCCCTCTGATTGTACAGTTTATTTTTTATAGTATAATTGTTGGATCAGGACAAGTACTCCTCCAGGTTTACACTGTTATTTACCCAGACACACACTTGCACTGAAATGCATGATCACAATGCTTTAAAACGGTAATTCTATCCATCACAAACAGTATTGTATCTATCAGCTAAAATACACAGTAATTCCTGTACACTGCACAGTTTATTGTTCGCTTATTATTTATAGTTGCAAAAGCAATTGGGTAAGAAATGCCAAATGTCTCAAATCCTGTTTTCAGGGAAGCGTCTGTGCTTCCTAGGAATGGCTGAGCCTTTTGTGTTCCACCTTAGTTGGCACCCTAGGTGTGTGGCTGGTTCTTGCTTCTAACCTTTACTTCTACCATGTAAAGGGTACCCAGACACTTTGGTTTTTAAGGGATGTGAATGCTGTGCCTCAGTCTCTCTGCTAAGCGAGTCTCCACAGTTAAAATAAGTGAAATAACTACCGTACTATAACAGATGTACATCGTACATTGCAATTCGACACAGTGAGCATTGCACCAGAGATGTTCGGTGTTAGACTACAGTATTAATAAGGCCAAACCGGTATCCCTTAGCATGTGGGGGGGTCTCTTTCTTTTAACTGCTTTGCTTCCTCCTTCCTTCTTTGCCCACTCTTACCATTGCATGCCTCTCTCCTTACGCCTGCCCCCCCATTTCCTCATCCCATCCTCCCCCGTCCGCAGCTCAACCTTATCCACAGCGAGGTCAGCAACTTGGCTGGCTTTGACGTGGAAGGGGTTATCAACCCGACTAATGGTGATCTTGACCTTAAAGATGATCTAGGTGAGCCCCCCCCCCAGCCTCTATGGCCCAGCGTGGGTTAGCAACAAAAATCCTTGAAGGTTCAATGACTCCAGTGTATAATGTAATCAGGGCCCTCCGCCTGCTCTCCTGCGCTATTGAAATGCATTGGTCTACCAGGGGTAGCCGCTGGTAGCCCTAAAATTCCAGTCCATCTCAGACATTTTTTTAATATAAATTTCAATCTGTGATTATAAATAAAAAACATACTAATGAAACAGGTTTTTGGACAGGCATCTAAATCTAATCTAGTCATTATCCTACTTTATTTGGTGAGTATTTTCATTAAGGTTTCTCTGCAGTTTAATGTATTTATTGCTTTACACGGGGGTGAGCAAAACGTAGCCTCAGCTTCAGTTTAATTTCGTCGTGAGAATCAGTCTGGAAAGCCTCGGAATCATGTTGAATGTGTCCGAGTAGCAACTGAACTTCCCAATCAGCGTTGTGTTACGGGCGTGGTTTAGGTTTGCCGATAAGGAAAACAACCAGATGGTTCATCCAATCATTTGCCAAGTATTTGTTTGAAAGAACCTGCCCTTTACAAACAGTTTAAATGTGCGGCTCCCCAGATGGAGTTGTGACAACAATCCATCTGGCATGTCAGGTTATGAAAAAAAAACGTGTGTGCTTGTGATTTGTTCGAAAGCCGAAAAAGGCAGCGCTTATAAAATATACATTTTGTAAATACCATTATCTCAAGATCAAGATCTCAAGAAGTTAATTATTTTATAATGTTGTGATAACAAAACCAGTTTTCTCTAGATAACAATGTCAAAGGTTTGTTAACCACAAACTCAAATAAAAGGTGGTTTCCTCCTATTACTTCTAATTGTCAGACCAGGAGTGCCTTGGCAGCATGCATAGACTGAGTCTTAACAATTGTGGTGCTACTTAAATCTGAAAATGTCAGGATCTTCCATTGAATAGTGCATCATATCTTTGGCTGTTGTTGGGCCACATCATTTTGCTCCTCTGCAGCTTGTGTGCATGCCTAAAATCAGGCAAAAGGTCATTTGAGAAAACAAGCTTTATCTTGATATTTAAAAAA
>JAODUH010000006.1:428238-444715 GCA_027564835.1 Typhlichthys subterraneus
ATTTTTTTTTTTTATTAATTTTATGTTCTTTGTCCGATACTCCTATTTTTCTTGCTAATAATGTATATTTTCCCCAACTATGAAATGCATTGTGGTTTAGTCACAAATCAAATGGATTTTGCCTAATAAATTAAATAAACGGCAAATTTTTGATCACAGTAAAATAATGTGGAGTCATTCAAGGATTTTATCAATTCATGAAATATTTGTTGTTTTTTTCCCTATATTTCACATCATCTAAATGTTTTATGGTGCATTCCAGCTCTTCCACAGTGCAGTTGGCTTTCAAAATGCAGCATTCAAATAAGCACTTAGACAAGGTCAAATATTTGTCTTATACAAATGATCGGATACTTCAACTACAAAGTTTGACACTTGCTGTTTACAGCCTTGATGTGATGTTGGTGGCCTGGAATGTGTTCATAATATACTTTTTGTTCCTCAATGACCTATTCCTGAATGCAGGATTGTACATCTACCAGTCAATAATCTAAATAAATGGTTTGTTGTATGCTAATGAAAGGGCTGCCATTTAATATATATGGATGATTAATAAATACAAGGTAAAACTAGCTGTCTAATCCTGCTTTCTGATTGGATAATCAGATATTTTTGTTCCAAGTTGCCTTCTTCCTGTTTCCTCTGATGTTATCAGAAAATATGGAATGCACTTATTTTTTCTCCTTTCATACTTAATTTTTTAAACATTTCCACCTTTTTTTCCATATTGTTTTTCTCACAATTCATTGTGTTTTACCACCATGTTGTTTGCGTGTTGTTCTTGTTGATGTTGTTTGTAGTTGCAAGTTGTCCAAGCTGATATTTCCATCGTCCAGAGTGACGCTGTCGTTCACCCAACCAACTCCAGCCTCTATGCAGGTGGTGAAGTAGGTAATGGAGCCCTTACCACCACTGAGACTCACTCTCTCTTATTTCTTTTCTCTTTTTTTTCCACTTAATACAAATGTTCATATTCAAATTATTTAATAATAATAGTAATAATAATAATATGTAATCAATGGACACATTTAAAAACGTACCTATGATGTATCCTCTTCATTGGACAACAATCATAAACCTGAATTTCACTTTGAGGTTGACTATTGCCTGCCGAAGATGGTATTTTAACAATCAAGTTCAACAACAGAAAAATGTGTGGCCATTTCCAATTCAGAAAATTTTAATAATTGTTACCGCTGTTTGTATTAAATTCACATAATTCTGCTGTGCCATTTTGCATTGAAGACATTTGGCAAAATAATACTTTCATATACAGTTTTTTTTTATTTTTATACAAACACATTACTAGAAAAAAATCACATAAAAAGGGGGAAACTGCTTGTGCAACAGCGATGGAGACAGTTAAAGTGGAATTCTGGACAACTTGTAGCTGAACTTAAAAGTTGGGATAGATGGAAAGTTTTAGTTTTTGACTAAAATCTAATCAAGCTCTTCAGTTTAAAGTTTAGGGAATCTCCACTGTTGAGATAGATAACAATGGAAACAAACATGGCTTTGAAAAAACACAATCTAACTCACCCAAACCTTTTTTAGTCCTTACAAAGACGTGTTTGTATTTTGTTGTTTTTCTGAGATTCAAACAAACACATTTGTAACATCACTTTGCACATACAATACACATCCATATCTCATTATGATACTCGCAGAAGTTCAGAGAGCTATCGCGGTGAAATAAGCATGTACCCTGCCAGATTCTTTAACTGGTGTGTGTGTGTGTCCGTCTGTCTGTCTGATGGTTTGTCTGCATGGCCATTACCCCAGCTGCCCTCTCTCTGCCCACAAGATACAGGCACAATCTGACCTCAGCCCTGTTTTGCTCCTACAGGCACAGCCCTTGAGAAGAAAGGAGGTCAGGACTTTACTGATGCACTCCAGGAGTTAAGAAAGAAAAATGGCCTCCTAGATGTTGCTGGTGGTGAGTACATGGAATGGACAGTTAAGGCTAAATCATTAGATATTCCACCTCGTTGGGTGCATCTCAATAAATTAGAGTATTGTGGAAAAAGTAAGTAATTTCAATAATTCAATTGACAAAGTGAAACTCATATATATCGTGGATTAATTGCACACAACGTGACATAGTTCAAGCCTGTATTTTTTTTTTAAATAAATCTTGATTACGGTTTTCAACTCATGAAAACCCCATATTCAGTATCTCAGAAAATTTTAATATTGTGAAATAATACAATATTTTAGACTCAATGTGTCACACTTTAATTGGCTAATTAACTCAAAACACCTGCAAATGTTTCCTGACTCTTTAAAACCAGAGCCTTGAGGGAATTGTCAAGCCAATGGCATTCAGTAATTTGGGGGAGCTTCACAAGAAATGGACTGAGGCAGGAGTCAGTGCATCAAGAGCCAACACGCACATGCTTATCAAGGAAATGGGCTACAACTCTCTCATTTCTCTTGTCAAGCCACTCCTGAACCAGAGGCAACATCAGAAGCGTCTTACTTGGACTAAGGAAAAAAGTAATTTTTTCAGATGAAAGTAAATGTTGCATTTCATTAGGCAATCAATGTCCCAAAGTTTGGAGGAAGAGTGGAGAGGCACAGAATCTAAGTTGCTTGAAGTCCAGTGTGATGTTTCCACAGTCTGATGATTTGGGGAGCCATGCCCTCTTCTGGTGTTGGTCCACTGTGTTTCATCAAGTCCAGAGTTAACTCAGCTGTCTACCAAGGAGATTGAAGAGCACTTCATGCTTCCTTCTGCTGACAAGCTTTATGTAGGTGCTGATTTCATTCTCCAGCAGGACTTGGCACCTGCCCACACTGCCAAAGGTTCCAATACCTGGTTCAGTGACCATGGGATTACTGTGCTTGATTGGCCAGCAAACTCTTCTGACCTGAGAGGAAGATGAGGGACACAAGACCCAACAATGCAGACGAGCTAAAGGCTGCTATATAAGCAACCTAGGCTTTCTTAACACCACAGCGGTGCCACAGGCGATCGACTCCATGCCACGCCGCGTAGATGCAGTAATTAATTAAAATGGATCCCCAACCAAGTACTGAGTGCTTGTACATGGACACATTTTTAAGAAAGCCGACATGTCTATATTAAAATTCATTTTTTCACTGGTCTTATGTCATTCAAATTTTCTGAGATACTGAATTGGGGGTTTTCATGAGCTGTAAACCGTAATCATCCAGATAAAATAAATACAGGCTTTAATTATTTCACTTTGTGTGTTATATTTGAGTTTCACTTTGTCAATTTTAATTATAGAAATTACTTAACTTTTCCAAAATATTAAAATGTATTGAGATGCACCTGTAGCTATTCCAGCTCATGTCCTAAAGGTAAGATAATACACTTTTTGTAAAATTCTCCAAATATCTCCTCACATTCTGCTAGCTGACCGTTCTCTGTAGCGCTGTAGCCCTGTCTCTGTAAAGAGGAAAATTAACATTAAACAACAATGCCACTGGGCTTTGCAATGCCTTTCGATGTGTAGGCGGAGCTTCTGAGGTTGTTTGATTTGAGCTCGAAGTTGGCAAGCATTCTCGAGAGTGACTGACCCTGCCTTTAATTTCTATAATTACTACTATCATATTTCCATACATGGCCACTTTCGCACCACAAGAAATTGGCTTCGGAACTTCAGCCCAGCACACTGTCCAATGAATGTGTTTTGCTTCTTTTAACACATTGCAAAAAAAAACAATACTGTAGCTATGACGTTCCATAACTATTTCAAAATGTCAGACATTCCTGAGCCATGATTGTATTTATTCTGTGATCAACAGAGCGTCATTTGTATACTTCATTCATGCGTTTATGGGAGAATAATGTGAATGTCTGTCAATATGACTGGCCTTGTGAGACCATCCTGATCATGCAAACGTCCCGATTACTTTGGTTGATGCCAGCAGCAAAGTGCCTGTGTTTGGAAATGGACTCCACGTGGGACCTGAAGGTTGAAGGTGGTAAAATCCCCTGCTAATGGTTTGGTTGACACATAATTGGCACCACCTCTGTCACGCTACATTTCAGTGGAGAGTTTCCAGATTGATGTGCAGAGCGGCACATATCACGTAGCTTACAGAGTCAGGCTGTACCCACTATAGAGTTTAAATAAAGTCGCACATGAAGAAAATCTTTTTATATTTTAAGTAAGTTGCATAAATACTATGAAAAAACTTTTGAATTATATATTACAATATGATTTGTCCAAACTACAGTATTTTGATTTTGATATGGTATGATCAAAGAATTATGTCACCAGATAGTGATAAACTGCATTTAAACCAGAGTAATCAGTTAAATATCACTTTAATTTAACCATTCACTATTCTATCTTTATAAGACTACACATGCACAGACAATGTTTGGCACTGGTATCTTTCAGACTGTCACTATCTCCCACTCACTTTCACTATTTACTCTCGCTTACTACGGTAGCCATCTTGCTTGCTCGCCCACACCATGTTAGGCTAGCATCATGCGTGCACCAGGTCTGCGTGAGGAGCTCATAAGTACATTACCAGGGGGATGAACGCTGGGCCAGCCAACTGGATTGCCCAAAAATGCTCTTTGTCTCTCTCACCCCCTCTCTATCCCTCTCTTTTTCTCCTTTGACCTGAACCTGTACAAAACAGCTGTTTGCCAGTACTAACATCATTTAGCCTTACTCTGCACGTCTTTGCTTTCGGGGCACAGGTAACTGTTATTATTGCAGTAAGCCTAAATGTTAATTTACAGTATTAATTAAAAGCCTAGTAGTGGGAGATAAGCATGTATGTTTTCAAACTTAAGGATGAACACTTGCTTTATGGATTACATGTTTTTCAGTTAAAGAGCTGAGAGGCTAAAATTATTGATTTTAAATTGTACATAAAAAAACAAAACAAATACAGCATTTATATTTGTTGCACACTTTGTCCACTTTTTGTTAATGTTTTTCAATGTAAAAACAAAGGGAATAATCATATGTATTTGAAGGCTGAGAGATGGCTTTATTCTGTATTTTTCTGTAGCTTTTGTTTGCAGTATGTGATTCAAATAGGCACTGGTAGTTGCGGACCCAAACAACATTGCCTTATTTCAAGTGATGCTAAAGAGCGTCTTTTTCTTTATTTCGTTGTGGTCTGGCGTGTTCAGTTCTATTTTACGCCCTCCCACAAGTGCATTCAGATAGGAATACTATCTTCCCAACACCAAGAGCAACTGAAACTGTCCAATCATCCTATTTCTATTTTCCCTATAAGGAGATCACATGGGGAGGTCCACTCTCCACCCCGTCTCCCCGCGCCATCTGGAAATCAGATAGTCTTAGGCTTGGAACCTGTTAGCCGGTCCGGTCCAGGCACATGCTAGCTGGGGGCTAATGACTTGTGACTGGTGGGCTTTCTTACTTCACAGCGGTGGGGGGGGGGCTGCTTTGGTGGCATAAAGAGTGTTTTACTGCATGCTGTTTGATGGAGAGAAAATCTAGATTCCTAAAGTCCACAGCCCAATGATGTGTCTCAATTTCACCCAGAAGTGGCCGTTACGTTAACTCTCTCTCTCTTTGTCTTCCCCTTGATCTTCCACTGAGCTCTGGGCTTTACTCTGGCTGTCTGGAGAAGTGATTCCTCCAGGCCACCTCTGTGTGACGCTCTGCTCCAACACTGTTAAAGGCAGTCATACAGTCATTCTCTTAACGCTTGCTAAATTCCAGCTCAAATCAAAACCGTATTCCTCGGCGCCCTCCGACGCTGCCCCAAACATTGAAACCCATTGTGAAGCAAAGCGCAGTACCGCGTCTTTGTTGTTGTGAGCGGTGTTCGCCACTTTATGTTCCTATTGACGGAGGCAGGGCTGTGTAGAAGTATCAAATTATTGTTAGGGAAGTAAGGTAAAGGTAAGCTAGTGAAATGGAGATATTTGGTGAATTTGACTTTGATTTTTGTGTATTATCTTACAATTAGCTTGCAATAGCTGACTATACCTTTTTAAAGCACAAAGTGGCCTCACTGCAGATCACACTGCAGCTGAATCTACAGTGCTAGTGGGTAAATAGCTGTGGCAGGCTTCAGTCTACTGTACTGCACACACATGCGTAACTTACACCTCTCCCTCTACCCACCACACAGCCGTCCTGACTGCTGGCTATGGCCTGCCAGCCAAGTATGTGATCCACTGCAATAGCCCGGGCTGGGGCTCCGACAAGTGTGAGGAGCTGCTGGACAAGACTGTGAAGAACTGTCTGGCCCTGGCAGACGAGAAGAAGCTCAAGTCTGTGGCTTTCCCCTCCATTGGTAGTGGGAGGTATGAAACAAAAACACACACACACATTATATTTCCATACATCGCATGAGGTTGATTGACAATGATGTAACCAGTGGCAGCCGCACCAGGGCCCGGGATGCTTGGGGGCCCGGTGATCCCAGCCCAGAACTGCATAATACAGTCCACCGCAGCTCTCAATATAAAGAATAATGCGCCTTTCAATATTTAAAGATCGTTTCATCGCGACCAACAAATATGAAACATGATCCCACTCATGGTTTTACCAAAATTATTTTTTATTTACAACTTACAAATACATAAGTCTTAATGATATGAGTGTAATTATTACAATATATTGAATTATTTTGCTTAATAATTTACTATTTAATAGTTTCAATACCTACCACGTTAAGGTAATGAAATGCACTCTGGGCTGTATTTATTAAAAGCATTGTTGTTTCTATAGTTACCCGAACTCTAGTTCTATGAATGAAACGCTGGCGCTGCTACTAAGCTAACCAATGCCAGCAGCTAATGCTATACGCAGTAACTCCGGCCACACTAGTTGAAATGGAAGAGTTCTGATTATTTTCGTGTTTGATCACATTGTCTGTTACAATATGTTCTGTGAAGCACCTGGTTCTCAACAGTCAACAGGATAAAATACTGGAAGACTAAATATAGACTTTTGTTTCTGGCGTTTGAAAGGGAACTTACAGAGACCATATGGAGTCGAATTGACTAAATATTTGGAAAAGCCACACCATAGCAGCTAGTTCTTAATATGTCAACTTGTACAGGTAGGCTGTCCCAATTACATCTTATTACCATATGTCATTTTGTTTAGATGTCTGCCTATAGTTGTTATCTATTAGGGTAACTAATATATCTTTGGATACCATCATCTGGTCTGCCGTTGACCCTTTTCATAGTACATTTGTTTTGGTCCTGGGCCCGTTGTGATTATGCCAAGCTTCTGGATGTAACACACGCACATTCTCACAGTATACAATTATCAAATTAAACAAAATATTTGTTGTTAACACTGTAGCCATCCATCTACATTGTTGATTATGAGGGGACTATAATTAATGTATTCAACATAAGAGTTCACATTATTGTTTATTGAAATGTTATAGATAACTGTACAAACATTTCTGTGTATTCATAATCAACTTTTATGTACAATATTTATATATAAACAAATATTTAGTTTTAATAATAATATACAGCACTTTCCCAGACAGGGAAAATGTAGGAAAGTTAAGATCCTTATCTGCTTCATTCTACACATCATGAACACTCTTTATTGCGTTGCTTGTAACATCATGTTTAACCCCATACTTGGCACATATGTTCAGCAGCCGATGAAACCCAGCACTGCTAGGGGACACAATTGCCAGATCATCAGCATACTTCACATTATTTACCAAGGTGTTACCAATCATACAGACAGTTTTGCAGCGTCTTAACTGTTCAGAGAGATCATTCATATACAAATTGAATAGGGCCAGTGAAAGTAGCCCCCCTTGCCGTACCCCATTACCAACACCAAACAGTGCAGAGACAGTATTGCCCCATTTGATCTGCATACTCTTGTTGGCATACAGCTCATGGTGATTGACTCTGTCAAAAGCCATCAATAAAGCCAATATTACTTCCTATGAAAATGTGCCATTACAAGATTTCTGAGATATTAGTGGTGATGTATTGCCTGTGCAACCAGGCCGTCCCGACTAGGGGTGCAAATCTGGTTTGGACAGTAGATGCCTTTGCAAGAAACTCTATAAAGCCCAAGGGCTCTAGCATCTGTCGCTAGAGCATCCTTGAGGTGTTTGAGAGGGAGATATAACTCACCAGCTGGCCACCCTTCCTCTCCTGGGAATCTTAACAAAGAGACATGGAGTGTGTCTGAAGAGCTACTTGCAGTATGTCTCAGCGCTCGGTCAGTGCAGCACAGAAGTGCCTGACTGTCGTTTGTTCTCCCCAGGAATGGCTTCCCGAAGCAGATGGCAGCCCAACTGATCTTGAAGGCCATCTCCAGCTACTTCGTGGCGACCATGTCTTCCAGCATCAAGACCGTGTACTTTGTGCTATTCGACAGCGAGAGCATAGGGATCTACGTTCAGGAAATGGCCAAGCTGGAAACCAGCTAAAGGAGTTCTAGGTACAAGGCTCCCCAATACATTGACCGCCACCCCCAATTTATGATTCTCAACCCTGCCTTGGAAAGGGCTTGTTTGCAATCTCTACCCCCACATCTTCCCATGAGAAAATAGAAAAGATATTATGAGTGAATTATTTTGGAGGCGGAAAAATCTTTATTAAGGCCGGGAACTTGTTTTGCATTACTGTATGTATGTATGTTTCCTATATTTGTTAATATTTCTAATTTCTTTGCCAATTTAAACAGTGCATTGAAATGCACTGTTCTTTCTGAAGTCCTCGTTTACAAAAGGTGTAACAAGAGATTTGAGTGAAATTCTCACTTTATATATAAATAAATAAATAAAAATATATAATTTTTAAGAATCATGACAAATGAAACATTATTTAGACCTTGAAAATCCAGGCTTACAAATGGAGCCAAACAAATACGGGTTATTGCATGTGATAAGCAGTAAATGCCTCTATCATATATAGATTTGTTTTTTAATGCAAAAGCTAAGGACAATTTGTTTTCCCTGTGGATATTTCATATCCATTAACTCTTTATGAAGACATGATGCTCTCTCGTGTTGATAGTACTGTATAAAGAAAAGTTGAAGAATTATGAAGATTTGCTATGCTTTGGTCTATAAGAGGTGTGCGTGTGTGTGTGTGTTAACATTTTCTCTTTTTTATTTCCCCCCACAATGTGTTGCATAGACCGTTTCATTATCTAAAACCCTTTTTTAGCAATTGGGGTGTGGGTGTGAAAAGAACAAAAAAGATTCCCACTTAATATATTTGACAGTAAAGTACAATTAATCTTGGGTGTAGCCATTACCAATGGCAACCTACAGTAAAAATACAAATATATTATAATTCTAATTCTGTTTTTCGTGTTTCTATCAATGTTATTACGTATAGATGGAGTATTTGTGAAAAGTTACAGTAAAGTTTTGTAACTGTGATATAGATTTTTATTTTTTATCTTTTGAAGGTGCCAAATTTGGAAGATTTATTTATGTTTTGTTTTTGTTAAGCCATTACAAATTATATGTATACATTTTGTTGGGATGAGTGGCCCTCTTCATTTGTTATGGTGTCTCACTCAATGACCACTAGATGGCTCTCTATAATCAACAATTGGATATTTTTGGTCTGAGCCATTCTCTGCATAAACAGCATGGAGGTCTGTGGAGGCCTACACAAAGACATTTGGACTTGGATTTGAATTGGAAATACAAGGGACACACGAGTCCTAATGGCTCAGCTGCATCTTGACTTTTCAATAACTTTGTTATGATTGATGTAAAATGCTTTCTAAATAATGGCTACAGTCAGTGAATACCCACAAAGTCTGTACTCAGTCCAGTAATAAAATGCCTTTCAAAACATGGATTTGTTCTTGTTGAAATTATGATTTTTTTTTTTTTTTATATATATAATTATCTGCAGACACTGCAAATCTGGAACTGTAAAAAGTATTTATTTATTATTAGTTTTCTTGTAGGAGAAAATGGCATTGTCTAACCTGGAGACCGCTGTCTCAAACACAGATTGTATTAGGACTATTCAATGTATAGTTCAGGACAATGGCAAAATACTTGATTAATCTGTCCACTATACCTTTTAGCACAACAACCTAATAACATGGATACGCTGGCTACTAAAGTGTGTTTTGGCTTTCCAAATCAACAAATAAGCCTTTTATTTTTATAATTTACTGGATGAAAATTTAGTAAATGTATTGTACTCCAGTCGCTTTTGGTAAAAGCTTCTAAAATATCACATTTTACTCAGTTCAGTTTGTAAATACTTGATATTTACATACTCTCTTGACCTCATTATATTCTGTTTATTTACTGTGTGGTTGAGTGTGTGTGTAGTGTGGCTACTTGTATTTCTAGTGACGAGGACGTCTTTGAGTATTGCCACGTGTGTGTGTGTGTATGTGACATCACCCTTTACGTTAGTCTATATGGTCAGTTGAAACAGTTTGCATGTGATGTGTTGGGGGTGATCAGCCTGCCTTACAATCTACATATGCTTCCAAAGCCTGGGTGTGAGTCCTGTCCTGGGGCCGTGTTGCTAGGGTGCTCTGAGGACCAGGGAGTCACATGGGGGTCACTTTCCCAGCCTGCCAGGGAGGCAGGAACCTAGGACCTCCACTGAGGGTGCCCATCTGATGCCTAATCCCCAGGAAATACAGGCAGGTTTCGCCCCTCTTTCACTTCATCTATCCATCTTTCCCTGCTTCATCTCGCAGGCAGAAAAGCTCCTTAAATTCAAAGCATCTGTTCAGACCGGGGCCAATCCGACGGCCGCTTTTCCCAGAGCCCGCGCAGATTAAATTTTAGTCTTTTGCACGAACCCCTTAAAGGGGAGAGGGGGTGAAAAAACACCAGCTAAAGCAAAGTAAACAGTGGGGAAGATCAAGAAGGGGTTGAGCGCAGGGGCAACAAGCTGTTCATTGCAGATCTGGCCTGTGCCTTTAACTGTATTTCTGAGAAAAATGTAATATTGTGTTCTGTATGATAGTGTGTTCTGACTGGATGCTCCCTGGAGAAACATCAGCCTGATTCTAACCCCTTCTGCGGGCTGTGTTGGTGGGGAGGGGCCTCAATGCAGATGGACAGGTCACTTTCACTTGCTTTCATCTAATAGATACAAATAATGATTGTGTGTTTTACTGTGGGAACCTTCGACACCACAAAGCATCCCATTTAGGCCTTCATGTTCCTCACTTTGGTGAAACAGTGTGCCATATTAGCTGTGTTACAAAGGACAGAGTCCTCCATAACTCTTCATTGAAACTGGATTTCGTGCTGAGAACACAAAGCCACTGTTAAGTATATTTGTGAATGTGGTGGAAAAGGTCTGCCTGTCCATGCAGTTTAAACGGTAGTTTCCCTTTATTATTGGTCACTGCTTGGTCTGATGTGGTCAGACACAAAGCCATTCAAGAACCTCTACAAATTCTCCCAAAACTCAAACGTTGGATTTACACAAGTAAAATAAAAATACATTTGGACATCAAGTGACCTAGAGAAGAAATATTGTTGAAGAAACCATAGACAAAGCCTATGATAAAACACACATTATTCCAAGAAGATTGAAAAATAATGAATAGCATTTGATGTTTTGACAGTTTCAATCAAGACCTCTGGTGCACGGTGTACCCAGCAGGTTAATACAAACAAATACATATTTGTACTGTAGATAATATTGTACTAATGACATGTTACAATTTGTATTTCTGTAGTAATTAATACAAAGCATTATGCAAGCTACACATTTGTTAAAACCAGTTGTGGGTGCAAATGGAGGACAGTGTTTTTGTGTTTTCTTCAAGCACATTCATGTAGTTTTAGTGGCAATAACAAATGACCGCCTAAAATAGCAGTTGTTGAAAGTTCAGTACCCTTACACCAAATGTTTCAACCTCCACTGTCCTTGAGCAAGGCACAGCTCCCATAGCGAATCACTCCTTGAACGTTCTTCATGACCAAGCGTGTCAGTTTGATGATGACTTAAATGTCAGATTTATTAAACAATCCATTTTCTGTGGCATTTCAATAGGTTACATTATAACAGAGGCCTTCTCTTGCAGGGTGCAAGCCTGTCTCTTAATCCCATGATCCACAGCCATTAAACAAGGCTAAAGAAGGGATATCCAACAGCTACCAAGGCTTGGAGGGACTTCCCACCATGCTGCCTTTAGTCCATAACAGTGGTTCTCAACGTATAATGTGATTTTCAGAGGGTCTGTGGGATGATTTCAATATTTGGAAAATTGATTTGATTGTACCTATATTTTTTAGTTGCTGCTTTTAACCAGCTGGTTAATTTTCAACAGTAAGTTATGTATAGTCAAAGAAGCATCAACATTCTAATATTTAATTTGCTGTATTTGAAAAAAAAAACATTAAAGGTGAAGTCATGGATTCTGGCAACAGATTGTTTATAGTATACCTCTCCTTTCAATTCCATATGGGTGCTGCCTCAGAAGCTCTGCCTCCCAAAACTACAATGTCAACAGTCTACACCACTTGTTTGTGTTCTCATTTACAAACCCAGGGCTGTGTAAAAACATCCCATTTATTTTTTCAGCCTGCGCACAGAACCAGTAGATAAGTGTACTGTGAGTATAGATATTCGCTGAATTTGACAAAAACTTTATTTGTTACAGTAGCTTACAATCGCTGACTACATACACATTGCTATTACACTATACTCTGTTGGGGGTCGTAGTAGGTCAAACGTTGTCAAACACCACCGCGTCTTCCCTGCCTGTCTGACTGGCCCTGTGGTCATGGGCACACGTCCTGGCACCTCGAAAGGGTTAAGTTTGATCCCGGACGCCGCGTATTGTTGGGCCATTTAGCCCAGGAAACATGATAGCTTGGCTGCTTTTATGTCCTGATTCCCTTGGTTTAGGAAAATAAATGAAATGCAATCCCCACCATGAATTCTGAGGTACCGGCAGGAGCATACTGATTATGGATTTTCCCCTGAGAAACATTTTTGTGCCCATCCTATTTTAGCCTCTCTTCGTCCTGACCCTTGCCCCACAGCACAGACAAAAATGAAATGGTAGTGTAAAAGAGAGCTTTGGTGGAGCTCAAATAAAGATTTAACCTGGCTGTCTGTCACTCTCAGGAGCTAGAAAGAGACAGAGGTGTAACTGTAGCTTCCATGGCTATGTTAGAGTATGTATGAGACTATAGGAATAGAGATGGTTCAGTTCTCAAACTATCTCGATTCCCTTTGGGATTCTGTGATTCAGTCAGACAGACCTCTATTGGAATATTCAGACCTGATCTCTAATGCCCTGTTACACTGTGAGGGGGGCTCTGCTAGAGCCAGCAGTCTTTTGGGCCGAGAGGGGATTCTACGCCTGTAAAATATGTTTAGACCACTGATCTCCAAGCCAACGTCTCCTCATTCTGTGACTAGCACATACGAGGGATCTACAGGAAGGTAAGGCAGGAGCACATATATTTTAAGGTTTATGTGTATGTGTGTGTGTGTGGGGGGGGGGATCAACACACCTGCTATGCCTTTTGATTTGTTGACTCAAAATAATACATCACAGAAAGGGGAGAAAAAGGGGGAAAAAAGGAGTTCTGGAAGTCAGAACAGGGCACTTTCATTCTTTCTCCGTGTCTTTTCATCTGTCACTATCAAGCAAACATAGGCTGTGTTCTGTGAGCATGAGACGCTGTGGGTGGCCGATGCATTGTCTTCATCCAGTGTTTGATGAGCAGTCAATACGGAACGGAATTCCATTTCTGTTGGATAAAGAGCACTAGTGTAGACATGGCAAAAAGCCGCTGGGTTTTATCAGACTTTAAAGAATGCTGAGAACTACTTTATAGAATGCTGCTGCTGGCACATGAAAATCTTTAGAACTTTTTTCTTTAGCCCAACAAAAGCAAGCACATTTTTCTTTCAAAAACAGAGCGCAATTGCATCTCCTGACCTGATGGGGCCGCTAATTTGCCAAGGTAGCCTCTGTGACCTGGAGTAGGCTTCTCAAATGTAACAAAGACCAGGACTGTGGACTTCTCCATGGAAATAGAACAGCAGCGCCAGGCAATGCATCACCGGACAGTTGTAAATTGCTTAACAATGGACATTTATTGGTCTTTCTAGGGTCTTAAGGTTAGGGTCTTTTCCAGGGCCTGAGGTTATTCAGGGATCACACATAGCCAGACACACACATGCACACGCATGCACACATACTGTACACCAAAGCATACATAAACCTTTGTTCCTTGGACATGTACTCCCCCCCCCCACACACACACACACACTTCCATCCAACACAGCATGTTATAATTGTAGCCTGTTCACACATGCACGGATAAGTCAATGCATGCCTGCCCTGTTGCTACTACTCACATATGTGCGCACACTCTCTGCAGACACGCGCACAGTGTTTGTGCATGGGGTTAATCTTCAGGGCAGATCAAAGGGTCAGGTCCGGCAGATAAGCGCAGACCCTGGAGCTTCCAGTCTCTTTCTCCCACTGTATCTGCAAATGATTAAGCTCAAGTTGATTCACGGCAGCTTGCCGAGTAGCACCAAAGGATTGTGGGCCAGATAGAGCAGGATTTGTACGAGCTGTCACTGTCGACCTCGCTACTATTCGCCCGCAGATGCACCAGCGTTCCTCCATCACTCTGTTTTGAGCGCCTGCATGCTTCAAAGCAGACACGAGAGGCCTTCAGGAGCCTGTCCTTAGATAAAAGACCCTTCGCCCTTGACAAGGTAGGAGCTGCGATGCACTTGTTCAAAAAGAATGACCAAATAAATACCCCCTTCCTGACTGTGTTCGAAGGTTCTCCAGGCGGAATCCTGTGTTTTAAAAGAACAAATAGTTAGACTGCTAGTAGGCAGAACATTTGAAATATGGAGGCAAACATTTTGCTTGTTCCTGCTTGATTTGGAATACACACCTCGCAATGTAAAGAAGGGTGGGTGCATGTGTGTGTGTGTGTGTGTGTGTGTGTGTGCGTGTGTGTCATCACTGACGTTGGAAATGAAGGGCATCAAAGCATGGCAATTCAACCTGGTCAGAATAGGCTGAATGACAGAGAAAGAGAAGCAATGAGACAGGAGAAGAATAAAAGATGACAACATTATACTGTAAAGACGCAAGCAAAACACACATGCTGCTGTGTAGCCTTTATACTATATGAGACATCCATATGTTAGTTTAGAGAGGTTTTCCTTACAGTTACAGCGGTCAGAACTTGGTTAAACATTTGAGATAAATTAGTTTTCTGTGGTAGCTTTGGACATATTCTGAAATGTATCAAATGATTTCTCTCAGATCGTTAAAGGCCCATTTCTGCTTCTGCGTCGACCTTACGCCATGCTAACGCCATCGGCCTACAGTGTAGATTACGCCTTGAGCATTTTACACTTCTGTGCTGGTCTGTTGGCCGGGCGGCCTTCTGCGCGTTGACTGCGCATGCGAAGGCGCTAATGTGTGCTCAAATTAAATAAAATGTAATTAAATAAGCGTTTAAATATATTTATTTCCAGCAAAAAACCTGCCGACACAAACCTGCCGCTTTTCGCTGCCCGAAAAACAAGGAAATACTACCACAGGGAACCCCCCTTCCTCCCGAATTAGAACACAAATAATAGAGTGTAAACGTTTACAAATAAGCATATAAAATGTTTCTTTCCAGGGAATCGCTTAGGTAAACCAACATTTATCATAGGAAACACTGTGCACTGCCGATAGAAAATAGTAGGCTATTTATATTACGCTGCCTGAACAACAAGGCCATATGGGAAACCCCATCTTGTCACGCGCAAAGTTGTAGTTTTGGTTAATAATGCTCAAGCAAGGCATATAAAAACACGTATTTCCAGTGAATCTACTAATAATAACACAATTGTTAAAGGTAGACAATCTGTGTATGTAACCGGCGTTTGTTATAAAGAGCCCTAATACCAAAGCACTCATGCATTACATGGGCTTGCATCCACAAGACTGTTGTTGGCTGCATCGAATCAAAGGACGGACGGTGAGTTGCATTTTTTTGAGAGGTTCGCGTCACCCTACCTCACCCAATAATAGGTGGCTACGGAGTCCACGTAGGTGCGAAGCAGGGTCTTGAGGCTTCTTGAGGTGCAGTGCAACACAACATGCACTTCTTGTTCTTGACTCTTGGTGGAAAAAAGTCATTCAGTACAGCTTGGTTGACTGTCACATAGGTCAACAGGACACGCCTGGTGAGTGGCGACTATGCTGTGTTAAATGTCCCACAGCAATATGACGGAGAGGCACAGGAAGGTCACCCCTCAGGCTAATTGGGACCCCTGTCTCTTTCATAGGCGCAAGAAGGCTCTCACCTCTGTGCTTTGACACCTTCACAAGGAGACAGGTGACTTTGAGGTGAGGTGCCCCCCACCCAAGTTGATAGGACGGGGGATTTGGGGATGGGAGTGATGGTGACCCTTTAGGTCAGCGGTGGCGTCGTGACTTCCATTTGTCCGTGCGTGCGTGCGTGTGTGTGTGTGTGTGTGCGTGTGCGTCTAATGTGTTATTATGCTGTCTGCCATGGGGCCGTT
>JAODUH010000006.1:455396-464737 GCA_027564835.1 Typhlichthys subterraneus
TTAGTATGAATTCTGGTCTGATCTGGAAGTGTCTTTCTAAATACTTTTGACCATGAATTTAGTTTGTATATACATTATATACAGTATAGAGCAACACTACACCGCATAATCACAGACCATAACACAGACATATTTCATACATTCGAGTGTATGAAATATGTCCATAAAGACTGCATTTATACAGCACTTGTCTAACTCAAAGTGCTGTTCATGATTGCTTCACAATCACCCATTCACACACCAATAGCGGTCAGCCATGCAAGGCACCATCCAACCACCGGGAGCAGTAAAGGGTTAGGTGTCTTGCTCAAGGACTCCTCAATACTTGGTGAGGCAGGAGGCTGGGTTCGAACCAGTGACTTTTTTTATCACCTACCGCCCAGCTCTACCCACCTAATATACTGCCACCAAATATCTCATGTACAAGTATGTGCACGAGTCCAAATGTGTACAGTACACTGTGCGAAACATGTATTTTATTACGGATAATATGTCAACATTAAAAACAATAACACCATGAAATAATCTCGTTATTATTATTATTATCAAATAATTGTTATTTAAAAATAAAAATATAATAAAATAATAATTAATAAATTATCTCTCTGTATAAATCCGGCTATCGTGTTACGATCTAAAGCCTCTTATAATCCTCCACCTTCTGCTATCTGATGAATGTGCCTTTAGGAAACAAGAGGCTACAGAGGGAAGGGGAAGAGGATTGAGTGAAGGTAGAAGGGAGGGTGATAAAGCCCCCCCCCCATCCCATCGTTAGTTAGGAATTTGTTTACATTCTGTCTCGAGCTGTGACCTGAACTGGGCTATGAAGCCCCCTGGTCAACACAGGATTACCCAAGAGCCTCTCCTTATGCAAGGACAAGCCACGCATGTGCACAAAAATAAGTGAATGCACGTGCGCGCCCACACACACACACACACACACACACACACACATAAACACACACACACGCCCACACCCCTCAACAGACCCCCCACCAATTTTACACCAGGTAAACCTCACATGCTTGTACAACATGCACAGGCTCTCACACACACCAACAGTTCACTTAGCCTCACAGATTGCTACCATTACTAATGGAAATTAACCCATTAGATCCCTGTTAATGCCCAGTGAACTGCAGATACGACCAGTGAATGAATCTGGGAGGATATGGCCCATACGTGGCCTATCTCTCGCTACCTCTTTGTCTTCTAAATCCCTGCTCAAACAGCAACAGGTGACCGTTTCCTTATCGGCTCTTACAAATGACCTGATTTAAACTCCAAAGACTTTGGTCAATAGTGCTGAGAAATTTATGATGATTAAGAATTTGGTTGTGTTTGACATTGTATCAAGATGTTTACTCACACAGTTTCACAATGTGTTTTATTAAGGGCCGGGAACCACGCTACGTATTATTATGTGGACAAGGCTCATTTTGGCAATCTCTTGACGCGTGCAGGCCCAACACAAAGCATGGTGGCTCAGATTGTTCCTTTAGTAATGTCTCGTGGAGTAATCGATTTAAACTCCTAACCCAAACATTCTGAAATGGGAAGTCACAACCAATTGCCATCTCATAATGTTAACTTCCATTTTAAATCATTACCATTTCGCCTTTCAGAATACACAAAGAGGGACTGCAATGTAGAACAACCAGGAGCCAGACAGTATCTCTCCTAAGTAATCTTGTCTTAAGATGCAATCTCTAATTTCTGTTAGCCGTGCGCCAGCTCTCTCCACCTCAGGCTCCATTAGAGGACTTTGTGTTAATCCTGCTGGGATTCTGACGTCCCCTCTTTGTCCGGGCCCTCTGCGGAGCAGATAGGACGGCCCAGGGATGGTATGAGGGCTTGGAGGGAAGCCCAAACACTGCTAAAACAACTGGCCGGGCCTTTTCACTCTTGTTCCTCCCGTGAGCAAAGACAACACTCACATACCTGTTTGATGAATGGGAGTTTCAGCCTAGTTTGCTCTGTAGCGAGAACGCCTTGGAGTGACTCATTCTGTATACAAAGACAAAATAGAAAGAAACCCATGTTAGTGTGGGCATGCCTTAGGCTTCTTAAGTATTAGTTATGTGGTCCACATAATGTCTAATTGATCTGCAGAGTGCTTTATAAAGATGCAGATGTACTGCAATGTCCTGATGACACTCCATTTTAATCAGCCCTGCTGTTAGAGTTCCTCATCTTCCATTTAGGCATTTATGTGATTTGGCAATGAATCGATGCTAGTGTTTGTAGTAGCAGGACACTAATCCATTTGTTATTCATTCACAAACAGCATGGTGATGATAAATGACCTCGCTATAGTCCTCTGCAACTTGATTAACAGTGTGACAGGCTCAAAACAAAATTGCAGTGTTAGTCCTCTTCTATGTCTTCTTTAATGTAGCCTGGCTAATGAGACATAAGAGCAAATAGTACAGATGAACTGCTGACATGCGGTACAATGGCGTCACTGTGGGAACATGCTATATGCATTATAAACTGTGAGAAAATGCATCTCGATTGACAATAGCAAAGGCGTGTGCTCCACAGACATTGTTGAGTGTTGTTTCACCCAAGTCACTCATGGGGAACTGCACTACTTCTGAGGTCAGAAGGTCCACAAATCCACAACAGTGTCCCTGCACTGGATTGGATGAACTATGGTTTTTGTGTAACAAGGGCAGAGGTTTGACGGACTAAAGTCAAATCCTTCAACAAGAATGTCCTTTTAAGAGCAATGGAGAAACAATGTGATTTTAAAATATAACAACTGACAGACATCTTATCACACAGAAAACAGAGCACACACATCTGATCGCATACATGTTATGTTTAATAATTGTTTCCAGTTTAACAATTCTGATCTATAGGCTAGCGATTATTATTATAATGTTGTAGCCTACTTTATATTTTAATTCTAAATTTCAGTATTTTTTATATTTGATTGTAACTTGATACTGTGCTGATTTACAAACTACTTTTGTTCTAATTATAGTTCATTTTTTAACTAAACACAAGAATAGATAAAAAATAGTCCTGTCCCATACCACATCATCAGTACTTTACCTCATGATAGTAACACATTATTAGTTTATATATGTTTTATAAAGATAGATGTGGTTACACTTCGTATTTGACAGATTACACCACTCTACTGTAAGTGGCAATCTATCTCATGGGCACACTGATGTCACTACTGTAAATGTGGTATGCCACAACATTTTAAAAAATGGTTTTCAACGGCAGAGAGAACAAAGCCTACAGTATTCGGCAAAAGTCTTGGGTGCTACTCTGTTTATTGAAGGACATGGCAGTTGTCAGAAAGACAGATAGTTGCGCTTTGTCAACAAGTAATTCTACGCAATGAGCTTTATGTTTATTTGGTTGCTACCATGGCTACATCTAAAGAGAGTTGATGTATGGGTCTTTCTGCCTTCTGACAACGCCATTCTCTGTAATGACACATCTAGTGTTTTACCAGCAGTCTGCGGTGTATGAGAACTCCAGTGCGGACCCAAGCTAAGGCAACAATGGCTAAGCAGGGCTCAATGCGAAACTTTGAAGATCTTTTCATCTGGAGATTATCTGAAGGAGGAGGAGAAATATAGGATTCCCCTTGAAATTGAACACTCTCTTTTTTTAAGACTGTATAAACAGCAAAGGAGACCAGAAAATATGAAATTAATAACAAATAAACAGACAGCCATCGTCGACTGTCTCTTTACACTGGGTCTCTGGTCTGACTGGAGTCTGACTTTAAAGCTAAATCATCAAAGCACCCTTGCTACTTTCAGAAAATGATCATCAACCTTAATTTATCACATATGACAATTCTCGCATTTAGCAGCTAGCAATTAGTACCTTTGGCGGTTGGAGGGCTTGGGTTAAGGGAAGTTAAGTTAGGGGATTTCCTGTTTTCTTTATCAAATGGGTGCTTTTGAAAACATTTTGGAATAAAACTTAAACTCAATTTAGGGTTAATTTAGGGGTAACTACTGCATTTACATACACTGTACACTAATAATCACAATTTAAATAGATTATGCCTGTAAGTATAATAGTTGTCATGTAATCTATAGGTTAACCTAATCAGTTTGATGACATAATGAAGCATGCTTAAGCATTATTACACCTCTGGTTTCTGTGCTAGCTTTTGCATTTTTTGTGAATGTTTTCACCCGTGTGTTTTATCTGCACAGGTATCTACTGTGATGTGGCATGATGTTAGGCACCAATGTGTTTGCAATCACTGAAAATATCAAGGAACTTTTCTCATAAACACTGAAATGGTGAAATGTTCAAACTGTTGTAATGTGATGGCATCCATTGCCTAGCAAGTCAGAATGTTAACTAAATCCCTTTAAAAACAGGATTACTAGCAAAACAGAGCAGTTAATCAAGCTAATGCACCATGATTAGTCAGAGCATTGTGTGCATGAGATGGATGGTGTGAGACGAGTACATTAGCTAAATTATCTTACCTATAAATTAATGGACAACATTACAAGCAACCTGCTTGTGTAAGTGCTAAGGTCAAAGCCACAATGCTAAACATGTCTTCCCACTGCTCAGAGCCAAGCTGTATTTCTATTATGTGTGTATTTCTGTGCAGGCACAGGGCTGACGTAAAGCTTTCTGCTCTAATGCTACATCAATGTGTAGAGGCAGAGATGTACGTCTGACCAGAAAACTCTGATTTGAAGTGCAGACCTTGCTTTGATGTGGGCCTAATATGGCTTGTAAAAAGGGAGATCCTGCACTTTGAAGTGTTGCCTGATGCTCTCCAGAGACAAGCAGGATTGTGTGTGTGTGTGTGTGTGTGTGTGTGTTTCTGTGCATGTGCGGTATGTGTGTGTATGTGTGTGTGTATGTGTGTGTCCGTGCATGTGCGGTATGTGAGCGTGTGTCCATGTGTGTTTATACGTACTGTATGTCAGTGTGTAAACGTGCGCAAGCATATGTGTCCGCGTACGTGCGCACGGGCATGTGTACTGTGTATGTGTGTGTGTGTGCGTGTGCACGCACGCACGCAAGGGATGCGGCTATATTAGGTATGTGTCTGTCAACCCAGAGTTGTAAAATGTAATGTAAACATTCAGAGAGGTCTGGGGATCAGCATAGAGAGAGAGAGAGAGAGAGAGAGAGAGAGAGAGAGAGAGAGAGAGAGACACAGGCAGAGGGCAGAGAGAGATACAGTTAGTGGCAGGGAGAGAGAGAGAGAGAGAGACACAGGCAGAGGGCAGAGAGAGAGAGATACAGTTAGAGGAAGAGAGAGAGAGAGAGAGATACAGTTAGAGGAAGAGAGAGAGAGAGAGAGAGAGAGATACAGTTAGAGGCAGAGAGAGAGAGCGAGAGAGAGAGAGGTGTGTGAGGTGTGTGAGCAGCAGAGATAGGATCACAGGCGATTGAGGCTACGTTCCTCTCACCTCTCATGAAGACCTGACAAAGGCTAAGTAGTGTGTGTGTATTGGCTGCCGTCCCTGTGCCACCGTGTGCCTGCTCCCGTGGTAACACACACCACCTCCACGCACGACGCCTCAGAACACTGTAATTATGACTGATGCTAAATCCCCCACTTGTTTTAATAGGATGCGGCTAGCGGTGTCTAGGTGGGTGCGACCTGCTCACAGAAAGCTTTTAATGTGCTATACTGTATTACTAATGTGTAAATCATAAACGATATACAGAATACACTGCAGTGAGAAATAAAGTAAAGAAGTAAGAAATACTGAGATTATACAGTGAGGGAGCAAGGCTAGGAGAGACACAAGTGTGTTATATATTATTATATAAACTATATAATAATAATATATATTTTATATATAAGTATATATGAAGAGTAACAGAAGAGAAACAAAAAAGTAGAAATTAGTCATTTAAAACATTATTTATTAATTTGGGTTAAATACTTTGACCTTTATTACAGTTAAAAGGTTGTTTGTCACTGAATAAAAAGTAATATCTTCAAATATTTAACCTAATTATTTAAATATTGTCAATTTAAAAACAAACACGTCAGATGGACTTAGAGGTTTTTGCATCTGAACTCTTCATATATAATTAATAATGAAGACAGATGTGATCAATGTATGAGCATAATAATAGCCAATGAAAAGAGGACAGGGAGATAACTAGTTCAATAAATAGTGTACCCTTACTACTCACACAATACTGGTGGATTGGGGGCATTGGGGGGGCATAAGGCACTAGTTCCCCAGATCCCACATGGCTTTACATGTTCCGGAAGAAGCACAGCTCCCTTCTATTGATGGGATTTCTTCAAGACTGGAGACAAAACAGTAATCTTGCTCAGGCATTATCCCTGTGTACTGTACACTGCATATGGAAATACTCTGCCCACAAATAAGAGGTTACTACATCCTACCAGTTGAACGTTTCTCTCCAGAGCTGACGTGGGCTTTGTATTGTTCTGGGATGGGCGTGCAAATGGGAGTGTGTTGCAGTGTGTATTTCACAGCGGTAGTGAGGAGAGGTCACAGGAGGTGCATCTAACTCTTCTACCGATTGTTATGAAAGAACCGCGTGTCCGCATCCACTGGACCACTTTATAACTCTCCTCCGAAAGGCCCTAATGCATTCTCTTTGACCCCGCCGCTGTAAATCAACCATCTGGCCTCAGATCTCTTTTTGTGTGTGTGTGTGTGTGTGTGTGCGTGCGTGTGCGTGTGTGTGTGTGTGAAAGAGATTATGTGTGTGAGAGAGCGAGAAAGAGA
This sequence comes from Typhlichthys subterraneus, assembly GCA_027564835.1. NCBI lineage: Eukaryota > Metazoa > Chordata > Actinopteri > Percopsiformes > Amblyopsidae > Typhlichthys > Typhlichthys subterraneus. The sequence continues at coordinate 462,125 of JAODUH010000006.1, forward strand.
GAGAGAGAGAAAACAAAATGTATATTTTGTAGGGTTATGATTTTATGATTGGTTGTGATTTTAGAAATAAAGCATATGGTACGACTGCAGACTGGTTTGCAAATATGAATGACATTAATAATTATTGACTCCATGTATATCACAGGATAAATGTTTTGCTCAAGACATGACACATGACACGTGACACGTGGCTGGAATTTAACCTCAAATCTGAAAGGTCCTGTATTAGGCTCACATTAGAATGAGCCCCATAATATCATATTTTATATTCATATAGAACATAATAATAACAAATAGCAACAACAACATGCATATTCTTCAGTTATCTCATAAGTTGCTTGCAGGACACGGGATACATTGATATTGTGTGCACATTTACTAGTAAATAACACTGATACTGGTGTTGACACGTTGCTTTCAATAATGCATCACTACAGATGAATACATCAATCAATACATCAAAATATAATAGTATCATATTGCTCTTTGAGTCAACAGACTCAAAGAGCAATAGGTCTCCCTGGATAGCTTCCATCCCTGTGATGGCCAGAACCATTGCTTTCAACATTCCCATGTCACTCTTGACCCCTGACAGCCTTAACTTATTAACATTCCCATGTGGGCTTAAACCCTCTGATCGTTGCTTGCAGCTACATATTTAATGTGTTTTTAATATTACTGCAACAACTAATATGTAAGATAAATATAGGATTTTACTTTGTGTGTGCGTTTGTGTGTGTCCATGCGTGTGTGTGTGCGCGCCCGTGCACGTGTGTGTGTGCGGGCGTGTGCGTGTCGGTCTGCCGCTCTATCTCTACCTGTGGCAAAGTATAATTTATGTGGTTTGCTTCAAACGTCCATCAAGTTGTCTCCATTCCAATAGGGGGCAGTAGCAAGCCTCTGTTCTTCTGCAATGTCAGATTGTGTCACCATTCAGCTGTGTCCAGCAGCACTGACAGGGCACACAGCCAACAACGTAATGGATTATGAAAAGTGTCCATTCATCACAATTAATCAGAGGGCCAAACCCATTAACTGTCAGGTGAGGGACTAGTTTATCTTCGTAAGAGTGCAAGCAAATGACAGATGCATGACTGCTCAGATGTATCAAACAGCCATAAAGATTTTGACTACTTGGGTCAAGGTTGGGGTCAATTAATTTCCAGTTCACCAATATCAAAAAAGCAAATCTAAACTTCAATCCCTTCGTGGATATTAACATATTTAGAAATACTTTATTAATCCCCTAGGGGAAATTCTGTTAATTAACCATAAATAATGTAGCATTGGAATTCTTGAGGTTTTCTTTTAAGTATAGGCTCTCTTATTTGAATACACCCAAAAGTAAACAAAAACATTTATGAAGTACGGTACACAAAGGTAGCATTGGCAAATATTGTTCATTTGCGTTTTAATATTTGTTTTTCTGACATATTGTCACATATACTTCCTGAGTGAGCATTGGAATAAACAAATTATTACAAACTAAAAATGCTGTGATTAACCTGGGAATCACTGAAGATTTGATGAAAAAAATAAGCTACTTTGTTTAACATTTAAGATTAGTATGAAACAGAATAGTGGTTATATCATGAAGGAATTCCTTGGCATCTTCATAACTGTAGGTTGCATGTCAATATGCAAAATATTATGTAAATTTTGCGCACGTAAACTCTTGATTCTCCAATTCTATATTTATCTCTTTTTTCATTCCTTCTTTACATTAAGTTTTTCTTTATAACTTTCCTTTACACACACACACACTCACACACACACTCAACATAATGATTTTGGTTCTATGAATAATGGCCTTGCCAACAGCTGTGTGTCTGTTGCAGGTTTGCCAAACAAAACAAGTATAGGGGTTCCTGCAGTCACCTCTGCCCAAACACATACCTAATCCCCCTGCACCAGCCAGATCCCAACATATAGCACACAAGACAGTTTAAAAATAGAGAGGACAAAGGTCAAATCTACACAGGGATTACGGGGCCTTATCATTATCACGAAACAGTGGAGCCGAGCTGCAGCCCTGAGAAAGTTCATATCTGTCTGGCAAAGTACATGACTATAAAACTTGCTCTGTAGTATGTATGTATGCAAATGAATGTTTCACTATGCATTATATGGGGTGTGTGAGCCAGTGGAATACATATCTAAATACAAATCTAACCCTGTGTGTGAAAATGTATGCTTATGCTTATTTGTTTGTGTGTCTGTGTGCAGGCTCACCTGCTGACATTCACGTGCGCTCATCCCACATTCTCAGCCTTATCAATGGGACTCATGTTATCAATGATACCCAAGAGGCAGAACACTTGAGCTCTGCTGAATAGCACTTCTGGAAGCCATTGAAGTAAGTCTTGATGAGGATGGAATCCCATCAGAACAGATACATGTATCACGAATGGCTTGCACATACTCCAAACAGAGGGTGGGGGTCCAGAGGTTGGTCACAAAGGCTGGGACATGCATGGAGCACTGCAAATCCGACATTTGCTGAACCATCTGGTGAAACACTTCCATATACTTGCGTGTGGATGTAAGGGAAACCATTTGTAATTAGCGATGATGATGATTATGCTTAAATGCATATATATATTTATATATATA